>JAYESA010000011.1:143920276-144167776 GCA_036927795.1 Iris macrosiphon
AAATATTAGGATTAGAAGTTGTTAGAGATGAGCTAGGACTTAGGATTTCTAACTTGTCCTTATCAAGGGTGTATAGATATGGATATAGATTCAGATAAGGATTCCAAAAGAGAGACGATACCGATTTGGAATATGACACCTTTAAAAAATTCTGGGATGTGGGTGGGATATGGGTTCATATGGATACAACTATATATACATGAAAACATATTTATATATTAGATCATAATAATATCTTATTCAAGTATATTTCTGGATAGTAACTAGGACTCGGTTTGAGATTGCTTATTGGAGGCTGCTTTTGCTTTCCTTTTTCTTCTTGGAAAGCAATTCAAGGATGTTTGTAATAGTAGCTTATCAAGAAACTTTTCAAAAGTCGCTTTTGTGACAACTATTGACAACAACCTTCTATCTGCTAGCAAAAGCTGGCTTTTGTTGTGGGCTTTTGAAAAGCAAACAATCCTACCAAACAAGCATATGTTCAAAAATGTTATAAAAAGGATTGATGTTGTTTCTCATATCTTGATTATGTTGGTCACGTTCACAAACATGCCAACTATGTTTTGGTCCCCCTTTGGAGCCTAGATTTTAAGCGAGCCGTATATGATATTATGACTACCAAAGTAATATTTTGTCTAGTGTATGCCAGATATAGGTCCTAGGTCCTTAGGGATACATATGCGAGCATGGATACGATCATCGAGGGAAGTATCTATTCAACATAGGTCCTTAGGGGATTAATTGTTCCAATTGTACTAGAACCATATTTTGCAGTATCGGCGGATACCAATCCGATACGACCAATACCAATACGTTTTGGCATGTCTCGATTTGATACCGATTGATACCGATTACAGACCAATACCGACATCGGGAGACTCTTTTTCAGTCAATTTGGCAAAGAACATTGAACGAAAAAGACCAATCGGTAAGGATATAAAAGCATAGTAAGGTTGTAAAAGCATGTAAAAGAAGAAAACTTATCAATCGTAGGTAAACCAATTAGCAAGGTGACTACTATTTCCATTTAATTTCCAAAATTTCTAAGAAACAACATAAGAAATACTTAAAATTATGGCTAAATATATTAAATATTTTTTTTTCCTAAAGTTTTAATAATTATTTGTTTTCCAATAAAAAATTCGATACTCCGACGTGAAGCCGTTGATATTGTCGATACCCATCGATCCTGATACTCATAGGAAGCTTCCGATACCGATTCTGGTACTGATACTGTGAACCTTGAGTAGAACTTCGAGGTTAATCGTACTAGAGCTTTGAGTATGCCTATATGTATAAAAGGGAAACCTTTGTAGTAAATTAATTTTGTGTGCCATTTTCATTAGGATCTTTTGGCTTTGCATTGCTAGTTAATAAACTATTTTTGATCTCCATAAGCATTGACATATTCTTTGTCCTACCACAAAAGAACTCCCTCTTCGACTATCCTCTTCCACTATCAAGGTTCTTAAGGAAATTCTAAATCTTACTTTGATCGATTCAGATCAAATTGTATGAGTGCCCTCTAGGGTTTTAGGCACTCTAGATTAATATCGCATCTACAACGACCATGGATTAGTGCTCATACTGGGAGTTAAGAAACATCTGAAGGGATCGACGAATTAGATGGTTGATGCATCAATATAGAATTGGAGGTAAAGGTATCTCCATTGGAGGTAATTATCACCAACACAATAGCACAAATGCAAATACTAATTCAAGAAGTCTCTAATTTTAAGCAAACGAATTAAAATCTAAACTCGGTAGAATCTCATGGCGAGAGCGAGGAAGAGTGCACATCAAGGATTGTAGGAGGGAGCATCAAGCCTAATCAATTTCCTTCAAGCCGATTGAACATCATATTGGGTCATTCTCTTGCCATTGTTATATGTTTAAAGCGAAGATCCACATACTCAATGTTTGATGGGAGGTTGACATGAAAAAAGTTGGCATTTTACAGACATTTCATTATACATGCATTGTCAAGGCGAAAAAAGCTTATTTAAGAGAATATTATAAACAAGCTTAATAAATCTTGATGAGCTTTAATTATAAACAATCTTCAGCCCAAATAAGCTTGTTTATCCACAAGCTTTGTTCCAAACAGAAAGTGTAGCTCGATAATCTTAGTATCAAATTGTAAGTGTTTATGAAATTCAATACCAAATTGAAAATGTTATTAGTGTAAGATATTTCTCGTATATAAATAAAAAATGAGCAGACATGACGAGCTCAATGAGTCGAAAATCTTTAAGCTTGGGTCAGGTTAGCAAGTCTATTCTTAAGACTCAAGCTCTTGCTCTCCATGATGAGGATATTAGGCCATCGGTCAAAAAGACTTACCAACGTAGAAGACGACACAGAAACGCAACCTCACTATGGATCATCATCTGTGTTCGTGTCGGGAACGAGTTCGACTTCATATTTTACTATTGTTTGTTTCTATTTTTGTTTGTTTATTTTTCTTTTTGAATTAGTAATGTAGTTTGGTTATTTGTTGCTTATCTTTAGGAAGAGTAGTTTGTTGGTTTTGTGTGAAGTCTATTTAACCCTCTCAGTCATTGAATGAGGATAGACATGAATGAATGAATACTTTTTTTTATGAACTCTACTTTCCTGTTGGCTATGATACCTGAACATTTCCTTCTCTCTTAACCCTTTTCTTATTCTCGACCCACCTTCATTCCTTCTTACGCCAGAACAACAACAACGTAGCAGCGACATCAGCGTTAGTAGCGGCGGCAACAACAACGCAACAGTAGCCCCTCCTCCGAGTAATCATTCGACATTTTGATTCAAGTCTCTTTCTCCATTTTGAATCAAATAATTAAGATATCTATATATAAATCTAATATACTATCAATAGGCTACTGATCCACAAATAAGCTCGAGTGCTTCTACAAACATAAAATTGGATGGAATTTGTTGTTATCATCCTAAACATTAGTGGTAACATTTGATCCAATATTCTACAAAATCTAAGGTTTGCATGATATATTTTTCTTGCTTTATATAATCACCTATTTTATGAACCTATGAATTATTTAGTATCTAGCAAAGAAGTAAATGAGACTTGTTTCAAATCAATTTAATTGCTGATTTTTAAATTTTGCATTCATTCCGCATCACTCGAGCTTAAATAGCTCGACTTATGAGCTTTTCAGTGATTCCAAGCTCGAGCTAATTCGCAAATAACTCCTCTCTTTTAGCATCCTTAGGTTTAAGTCGTAAGACTACACAACTAACTTCCAAAAAATAGGCCATGCTATTATAACATCTCCATTAAAGACATACTACAATTGAGGAAGAATACTTCATGAGTCAATTCGGAACGAGTTGATACATTGGAAATACAAGCAAGAAGGTCTTGGCTATCGAGGTAAGGAAACAACAAGCTCGATGAAAAGGATGAGAAGGTGAATGGTTTATCTAAGGATAAGAATGGGAACAAGAGAGGAGACTAGTACGAGGATTGGAAGATCTTTACTGCGATGGTGATGTCCATGATAAGGTTAGTTGTTCGGGGTTTTACACAGGGATCAGAGGAAGGATGAGAAGGGCCATTCCAAGAAGAAGCAAGCTGCTATGACTGTTCGGAAGGTGGAGTTGGAGGGACTTCAAGAGCTGAATCCAAATATTGGATTGATGTCATCTTCAAATTAAGGGACCTCGAGACATGATGTTAGTCCTGTCTCAACAAAGTCTAGTAGCTGTTGTTATTGACACATGAATAAAAACAAATGATTTTCAAGGGCTTTTGCTAGCAAATGGGGCTGGAGGGTACACTGCATACAGATTTATATTCTTTGGGGTGGATTTGGGAGGAGGCAAAGTTGAAAGATAACATGCAGATGCTTGTCTCAATTTTCTCTTACCGAAGAGTATCGATAAGTGACTAGTGAGGTTGTACTACTTGTAGTGTTCTAAATGGCGTTCGCCTCGACCGCCTAGGTGGTAGGCGGTCTCTCTCCGCACCGCTTTTCGGTAGGTGGTGGAGTAGGCGGCCAACGGAACTTTGACGTCGTAGGTGGACGTCTAGGCGGAACAATACCTAATAAGATATTTTGGCCAAATTGTTTTGCAAAGCATTATGGGTCTATGGTTCACTTTTACAAAACTAAAACTTAATAAATCTTTGTTCTACAACATAGTTATGCATGAAACATCCTTAAAATATGTATATAATGCAAAAAACTGTGGTAAAATAGTAAAACATATCCAAAATTTATCAACTGCCTAGGCGGTAGGCAGACTCTTTCCGCCGGACAGCTGCATACCGCCGTTTAGAACCTTGACTCCTTGTTGTTTGCCAAAATGATTTTGGATGGACAACAATTATGGGGATGAGGTGTTGTGACTACCGTAGGAAGAGGAAGTATTGGTTCATCAATGATGACACTAGTTCTACATAAAGGCAAATCCAATATGGAGATGACATTCTGTGACGTACCAGAGGGAGAAGAATTGTTGGTTCATCAATAATGACACTAAGTTCTATATAAAGGCAAATCCAATATGGAGGTGAGATGGGAGGGGGAGTGTTAGTTTGTTAATGATGACACTACGTTCTACATAAAGGCAAATCCAAAAAAGGATCTTGATCCCTACTGTAACGACATTGTAGCTCAAACGTGCATCTTGTAAACAATAGTGTCGTTTTGTAGTTTTGTTGTGAGAGCTAAAAAAGATGAGGATGCTCCAATAGCTCATTTTGATGGCTCGTGGAGGATATATTTTAAAGGTAAAAGCTTTGCTGGAGAAGTACATAGACTTGTTCCAATAACCCAACGGTCTTCCAATAAAGAGGTTCGTTGGTCTTCTAATAAAGAGGTTCGTTGAGCATGAGATTTACCTTGTTCATGAATCATCTTTGCCTTATATAGGCTCCTAGGCATGTATCAATATGTTGTGTTGGTGATGGAAGAGATTAAGAAGAAGAAATATGATTCCTTGAGGATGCATATGACCAATAACATCTTGTGCCTCCAAGTTTGTTCAAACTTCTTGCAGTGTTGTCAGTGAGGTGCAAACATATGCCGAGTAAAAGGGAGAGAAGTTGTGAGTGCAACAATTTTTGGAAAGATTCCAAAACATACACATGACCGTTGGGGATAACTTTAAGAAGTCTCAACAAAACAGTACAAGGAGCACTGCGAGGACAAGAAGATCAAGTCTAAATGCTAAGGGCCATTAGAGATTCTACGGAAGATTAGAGGTAATTCTTGCTAGCTCTACTTGCATTTGTATTACGTGGTCAATGTGGACTACGTGAAACTATTCGAGTTGTCGATTCTTGACGAGGATGGTGGTGTTTGACATGGTACTGTGGACAACAACTGAAGATATACAGAGTCATCGAAGGAGGATTGTGTCTTGGAAAGGAAGCCACGATGTAGTATATGGACAAATCGTTTTATGGAAGAATTAATAGTTGTCGAAAAAAACAAACATTTACTAACAATCCGTGGTGGGTTTGGGGGGGGGGGGGGGGGGTGGTCTTTTCCAACCTAAAGCTATGAACTTGCGGGATCTTGGCTCCTTTAAATAGGAAGAAGTGATTCATGTGGATTTCATATAATATAGTGTTTTTAATTTTGGACTAGCATTACTATTACTAAGTTTTAGAATTAGGATTATTATTTCTAATTTTTTAGAATTAGGATTACTAAACTTTGAGGGACTCTTGTATTCCTAAATTTTAGGATTGGGATTAGTATTCCTTTATTTATTTCCTTCTCTATAGGGAGTAGTTTGGTCTTTTTAGAAAGTAGTTTGGGATAAGTTAGGATTTCTAACTTAGTTCTTGAGGGATTAATTGTTTATGATCTTACTAGATATCGGAGGTTGCCGAAGCTTTCTTTGTAATTAACTAGTTTTGTGTTCCCTTTTTATCGGAACTTTTGGCTCATGCTTTCTAATGGAGAAGAGTTTGCAATGATTAAACTACTTTTGTGCTTATCTCCATCACCTTTCCTATATTCTCTTGTCCTTACCACAAAACATCTCCCTCTTCAAAGATCCGGATTTTTCAAGTTATTAGGGATCATTAGAATCACAAAAGACTAATAACAGTTGTTTTGATAAGTTTGGTTTTATGTAAGGAAGGACTCCACTTGCTAAGATAATAGAAAATTTTGGAGACAAACGGATCTGCTTATGGTTCTTTTGAGATAGTGCTTGTGATAAGAGTTGCTGTAATATGACAAGAGTTCCTGTAAGATACGTAGCTTTTGGAAACAACACTAGTTTCTAAGTACTTCATTTACCTTGAAGTTGTTGATATTTGCATTTGGAGATGGTGTTCAAACAAATATGAGGATCATTGGAGGAGATATAGATCCATTTCCCATCACTATAAAGCTTGTACCAACCGTCGACATGAAATCCATACCTTTTTGAAATAGTCATGGATCAACTTAGGGTGTGTTAGAACAAAATGAAACATTTCATGGGACCTGCAAATCTTATGAAACCCATACAAGTTTCATGCAGTCTCAACTATTTGGCAACATGAAACTTGGGGATTCATGAAGTTTCAAAATTGGTGATCCAACCCTTGGCACCTAGATTTTTTTTTTCATCCACGAGTTCTATTCCTTTAGGAATGCCTTTGCTTTGTGCTCGTTGATTTTGTGTTAGAGAGAATCCAAATCCCGGTAGCAATTTCTCTCATCTGATCTCTTCATCTAGTTTTGGGGGTTTAGAGGGTGCTCCTTGTTTGCATGAGCTTAAAGAGCATTACCAAGAAGGTAGGTCTACCTACCACCCAACTGTCCTACTAGGTTTCATGGAAAGTCGCTCTCTTGCTCATAGCTACCTTCATCGAGATTTGGCACCATCATAGTCATGTTGGTAACCAGTCATTAGAACTTTGTCAATTATTTTGTAGAAATTTCTCGGACTCCATACCAGTCCCCATTTAAATGGGAGAAGGATTGGACTATGCTGATGACGGCGAGTAATATATTGAAATCAAACCTCATCGAACTTGTATATTTTATTATTCTACTAGGAAAGAATTTTAAATAGGTTATCACGTTTCTTTCATCAGTTCATGGGTTTGAGCTCAAAGGAGCTTCATAAGTCCATAACTTAGAAAATAGACAGTTTTTATTGTTGCTAACTAAACATACTTTTCACAAGCTTTCAAGTTTTCCACAGACCTTTTGCAAGCTAAGTTCCATGACTTAATTAGGTTGCACTACGTTTCTTGTTGCCAAAACACAACCTTACTAGACACATTTGGGATGGTGAGACTTGTTGTATATGTTTGTTGTTTGCCAACAATATGTCTTGGTTGATGAAATATAAATGGATTTTATTCTCAAATGGAAATATATATGTGTTTTTAATCTCTCTGTCAGCTGGGTGAATTTTCTCAATCTCAATAAGCCGCATTACTTTCTCTAGCCACATTACATCCTCTTAAGCATTGGTTCCTTCATATTTTACACCACAATAAGTTTTGTGTGCATTTACCTCTGGTAGTTTATATGTAAGTGTATATATATATATATATATATATATATATATATATATATAGGATCATAGATAGTACGTCCCTGTGCTTGTGAGCATAGTGAGGTATTTTCATTTGTGTGCATGCACACAATTGCACGTGCTTGGGATTTGACCCAAATCTAACCATGTTAAATGTCTCTTGCATGTTTTTCTTAGTACAAGAAAATATTTTAAAGCCATCTTAGGGCACATTAATAGATAGTATTTAACATAATAATTCATTTCCCTGCTATGAAGAGATTCAAATTTATGCCTTTAAGATATATGGTGCCTGTACCAAAATTGGATTGTAATCTTTTAACCGTAGGTTAGAGAGCAAATCTCGTGAACATGATTTTTATGTTAGGTCTTCCAGTCTACATGGCAGGTGCAGATTCAATGCTGACATTGGATATGTTTGGTTGTGCAGGTCTACTGTGTCTCCTAATTGGGGCAATGAGTCAAAACAGCCAGTTAACCGTCCATCTATTCCCAATCATCAACGGCTTTCTCCTGTGATAGCTGATGGCACTGCACATAATAGTGGGAATAAGTTTCCAACCAAGCCCACCATTTTCCAGGCTGCCAACAGAAGTTTGTCACCTCCATCATCTAATGAGGAAGATATTTTGGGGCTCTATACTCCTGCTAACCATACTGCCAGAAGGTAAAATTGCATCCTCTTGTATGTTTCTTTTTTTATGCAAAGTTTATGAGTTTGCAGGTCATTGCATGCACAAATGTAATTTTGTTATATTTTTCTTTTCCCCCTTAGTTTGTTAATTATAAAACCCTCTTGCATCTGTATTTGTCCTCATATCCATGCATACTATATTTTGGATATCCTTGCTAGTAGTTGTACCTTCAAATGATGCCATTAGCTGAAGATTTCCAATTCATTACATCTGGTGACATCTGACAGTATAATTAATTAATCACTGCTATACAGTTTACTTGCGCTTCAAATGATGCCATGAGCAAAAGTTTTTTGTTTCACTGGATCTGGTGACATCTAGAGCAACATAACATATTAAATACTGGAAAATCATTTATAATGGATCAAATTATATTCAATTTTGATGTGTTCAGTTCTTCATTTCTCAAGTCAGAAAAAGCAACTGAATTTTGTGGGTTCTTACATATTTGAGGTGCATATGTCATGCAAGGTTCAAAAACTCGGTATTGATATCAGGTCCTTTCAATGAGTTTCGTCACTCTATGAGTATCATTATTGGTGGTTTTGGTCATTTCTGTTGGAGTATCGGGTTTTGGCAATTCAAAAAGTAAAAAAAAAATCTATCTTTTAAACATAACAAATAAAGTATTGCACTTTAGTTATACTCAATGCATTCTATATCAAGTTGCTTTTAGTTTTGGTGAAATTATAGGCATATAAAAGGAATTCTTTGCGGCGAAATTCAGTATTTTGGCCACTAAAACATCTGAAAGCACGGACAATATTTGTTATATATTAGCCATTTTTACAAATGAGGAAAATCACCTATGGATCTGTGTGCTTTGTTATTGTGAAACTTTTAGAAATTAATCTAACCAGTTATTGATCTGTGTGCTTCATTATTGTAAAACTAGTTCTTGTGGGTATATAGAACCTAAAATTTATAATTAATTCATTCCTAATACAACAGATCCAACAAAGCTTTTATCCCAAAAATTTGGATAGGCTATTTGAAACCATTCCTTTCAACCCTCCCTATGTAACAATAGCAAAAAAAAACATCCTTCTTTACAACTGCAATCCAAGTTTGTTTATCCCTCTACCCAAAGTTCTAGCAGCTCTTTTAACATATCTTATCCCTGATTCCCTACCCAAATTTGGATAGCTCATTTTGTCGACATGTTCTTTTATTTTCGCAATTCTTTGACTCATAAAGCATGGTTGGTCTTATAACTTACAAAATTTTCTTTCAACTTTCGAATTGTTCGGACGGCGGTCTCAACTCTATCATATATATCCTTTATAATCTTAATATAGCTAATACTTCCTTGTTTATTCTCCAAAATCCACCACAATATCACCCTTAGGTACTTATCATAAGTTTTTTTTTTCTTCTATTTATCTTACTAACAAGGAAATGGCTTTCATACTTGAAACTTTTAAGGTATAAAATCAAATTGATTCTTTGAAATTTTCGTTTCTTTTCTGTCTTTACTCAAATAACTCCCCTGGAGTTATATGGTATGACTCATAACTTTTAATTCCTCGATTGTTTATATATATATATATATATATATATATATATATATATATATATATATATAATCATGGTTGAATAATTTTATATAATCATGGTTGAATAATTTAGTTAGACACATCAATCATCTCTCATAAACATTTTCAAATCTCAAAATCATGAGGTAGTACATCTTTCTTTTTTCAATTTTCATTTTCTTAAATCATCTTTTCTTTTAAATTCAAAAAAAAAAAAATCCTAATTTTACAACAATAGTAACATGTCCTATTCAGAACTAGTAAGCTTGTATAATTTTCTAGATCTTTCTCGTTAAACATCTTGAGAACAAAAATCTTCCACTTCTTCTTAGTATCATTTTATTTTATACTAATACTTGTCCCTAATCCATTAAAAAATGACAAGGCAGAACCCACCCAAAATTTCCAAGCATGGGCTGAAAGTGAACCCAAGCTGGAGCTGTTTGTACCCTAAAATATTTGGCTGAAACCTAAACTGAATGGGGCGGTAAACCCCCCATAGGATATAGTTTCATCCTTTCCATTCATGCAATTCACCTCTCCTTCACCAGGAAAAAATGGTTGAGGAGACTGAGACCTCATTGCCGCTGCTACTGGGTCGTCGATCCACCTTCTCTGTTTCTCTCTCTTTTCTTTTTGTGCCTTAAAATGAAATTAAGCTGGTCCAGTTTTGGCCGGCCAAAACTTTGAAGCAAAACATCAAAAACATGCATAATCAGCTGATGCCAATAATTTCAGCAAGCTTGGGATCTGGTTTGTGTGAATGCTATCCAAAATAGCGGATACCTGGTATTGGTAGCGGCGTCGGCGGTTTTTTTTCTTTCTTTTCTTTTGAGTGTTGGTTTTATGCTACCAATTGAGATATGAATGCACTAATAAGATGTATGCGATGTAGAGCACATCTATAACGTCGTCATCAAATATTGTGAATTATATCGATGGAGTAGTCTTAACTAGGTCTCCAGTGGTTGATATTATAACATTTATCCATATTGAGACTTCTTTCTTCTTTTTATTATCCTTTTTTATATGATCTACATCATGTAAAGTTCTCTTCGATGAATAATGTTACATATATCCTCATATCTTAGTTTCGAGGGAAGACGCATGGTCTGTAAAAGTCTTTAACATTTTATTTAATATTTCTGTTGCCTGCAATTTGGAGCTCCTCATAGCTGCTTGTTCCATTCTGAGAACATATACCAAAATCTGTAACATTTTCTTAATCTTGTTATTCTTTGGATGTGAGGACCGAAAAAACTAGCCTTTAAAGTGGATTAGATCTGCCACCTTTGGATTTTGAAAGCAAATCATCTGTACAGATTCAAGAATTTTCCCAAGAGGTTGCGTGGAGTTTTTTCCCCTGATACAGATCTTGTTTCTTTATGTCTAATCTTTATCATACAGAAGTTTTAACTACCTAATTTGTGATCACGCATTAACACATTCTAATTAAATGTCATTGATGTCTATGCTTAAAACTTGATGTTGTCTGATGCATTGTGTCGGATGTCATGCTTTGCAATCATGGTGATCTAACATATAATTCTGTTTTTTTTTTCTGTATAATTACATGCTTCTTGGGAAGCTAATTTTAACCAGAAAGTTGTTTTTCAGGTACGATGCATCCCCTCCAAAAGTGAGGAGTAGAAAGAATTCTCCAGTTGCTGACTCTGTAGGTAGTCAGAGGCTCCACACTGCCAACTCCTCTAATAGTCCGTCAGCTAACCAGCAGTCCGACATTATGGGGTCATCTTTTGTAGCACATGCTGCTGAGAGTCCCTCCCCTCCCAGTGCTGCTTCTAAACGGGCTAGGTCTCCTCCTTTACTGGATACAGATGTATTTTCTACTGAATCTCCTATTCAGCTTGATGCTGAGAGGTAAGACTTTAGGTTTTCTGCCTGCCATAAGGCTATCAGCTGGTTGGTCTGCTCCTTTAGTTAGATTGTTGTGTATGTTTTGAAGAAGAGTATGAAAGTGCAGGGAAATGCAATTGAAGGCAAAGAGGTTAGCTCGCTTCCATACTGAATTAAGCCAACCATTAGAAACCCTCCACAACCGTGTAAGGGACAAGTTTTCAGGAGATAAGCAAGATCAGGCTCCATTCACCCCAAGGAAGAATGCTGATAAACTTGTTGAAGAAGCACAGGATGTAGCTACCGTGGGTACAATATCTGATAATGAAGGATTGGGATCATCAACAATTGTAGTTGGGCTGTGCCCTGATATGTGTCCAGGTATATGCTGTAGTGTTTGTATCTCTTTATATATATCTAAATTGATTGTTTAATCCTTCAGGACATTCTTAGCCAAGGTTGTCAAATTGAGATACATGCCATGTATCACTTTTTTGATTATATCCTTATGGGTGTCGTACCGTATTGTGTATCCTAGGATACATTGTTCAATAGTGATTTTGAGAAATTATTATAACCCAATATTTAATGGATTGAGCTATAATAAGGAGCATTGTCAAGCATTTAGTGTCAAGTTCATCATAAAGGTGATAGTTAAGTGCATAAGAACAACAATAGCATTAAATGATTGTATTGTTCATGAGTATAACATCATTGCATCAATAAGAACTTCAATCTTAACAATTAATTCCTTGACATTCAAATGTTTTGTTGTACATTCCAGTGTGATGTAGCTTATTAAAACCCTAAAAATACAAATAGAATAACCTAAAGCAAAACATAGAGAATATTCAAGAAATCTAACAAAAAGAGAGACTAAAAAAGTTTATTATTATTATTATTATTATTTTTAGAAAAATCAGTTTGTCTGGGTTGTTGAAGTGTCCAGCGATGGTAGATGTCAGATGTGAATGTTCGAGATATTTGAAGTGGATGAAGGACGTCAAAAAGGATGTTCTCGTCCAAAGAATTCACATGAAAGAGGAGGTTGTTTGAGAAAAAAAGTTGCGAAGGGTCTTAAAGGGCATATGAATATTCTATTAAAGTTTCAGAGCTAAGCATCAGGTTTTAAAATCATTAACTTCTAAACCACTTAAAATTGAGGTAATATGTATCAGTATCATACGATGCTGAAACTGTATCTTAAGTTGCCAACCTCATATCGTTCAATAAATCCTGTCATTTATAGATTGTATCACACCGTATAGTAACTATTGTGTATTGTGAGATGCTGACATCTTAATTCTTAGCATTTTCATCTCCCCCTTCTAAACTGAAACAAACAATGAGAACTGCCTTATTGTGATCTCCACTTATCTTTTTTATTTTTTTATTTTTATTTTTAATTCTACAGAGCTAGAGCGAGAAGAACGTGAGAGGAAGGGAGACCTTGATAAGTTTGAACGCTTAGATGGAGACAGAAATCAAACAAATAAATTTCTTGCCGTTAAAAAGGTACTTAGGGAGCTCTTTTCATTAGTTGTCTTATGGTAGAGTCTGTTCTGAAATTTCATTTCGCCGAATAGCAGGCAGCATGATGGAAGTTCTTAATCTGATTCATACAGTATAATAGGACAGCCGAGCGGGAACCTGACTTGATAAGACCTTTGCCAGTCTTGCAAATGACGCTCGATTACCTTCTTAATTTGCTGGATCAGCCCTATGATGAAAATTTTCTGGGTATTTACAACTTCTTATGGGATAGAATGAGGGCAGTAAGGATGGACCTTCGGATGCAGCATATTTTTAACCACAAAGCTATCCTCATGTTGGAGCAAATGGTACCATTTTACTTGAGATGTTTGTAGTTTTTCTTGTACATCCCTTATGCCTCATGGACTGACTGTTTTCTCTCTCTCTCTCTCTATTTTGTTGCTAGATAAGACTCCACATTGCTGCTATGCATGAATTGTGTGAATACAAGAAAGGAGAGGGTTTCTCAGAGGGTTTTGATGCACATCTTAACATTGAGCAAATGAATAAGGCATCGGTTGAACTATTCCAAATGTATGAAGACCATAGAAAGAAAGGAAAATGCATGCCATCGGAGAAAGAATTTAGGGGTTATTATGCACTTCTCAAATTAGATAAGCATCCTGGGTACAAAGTTAGTGGTCTTGCATGTTCTCTTGGAAGTTTTTATTTAGTCTTTCATTGTCACAAGTATAACTTATTGTGGAATTATCTTGTTAGGTTGAACCTGCAGAACTCTCACTTGATCTGGCAAAAATGACTCCTGAAATGAGATGCACGTCAGAAATTTTATTTGCTCGAGAAGTTGCTAGGTTGATATACTCTTATTCTTTCTATTATTACTCGAGTCAACATGTATTTTGAGTGTAATTCTATGATCTGTCATGGCAGAGCTTGTAGATTTGGAAACTATATTGCCTTCTTTCGGCTTGCCAGGAAAGCATCTTACCTCCAAGCTTGCTTGATGCATGCTCACTTTGCAAAGGTATTTGCTCATACTTTACGTAAACTTAATATTTATTCATGTTTTATCTATGTTGCTTTGGTGGTTGTTGGATTGCTCTTAATTTAATTTCAACAATAGTTCAATATATTTAGATCTTAAATCATCAATATTCTGGCCAGTTCTCTTTTTTCCCTATTTCATAAATTTACTGGACTAATGTATTGGAGTATTATTGGTAAATAACTTGGATGGGATCATGGAGGTCTGGTAGAGCATATAGGCTTAACTATACTAATTTTTGTTCATTTCTAAAAATATTTTACATGCCGTGAGGTGCTACTTTGTTTCTCAATTATTCAAGAATGATTGGAGTATCCTATGTTATGTTTTAATATAAACTTGTTCCAACATTTTTCAGACCTTTGATTATTTATCATTAATTCATGCTGTTAACATTCAATATTTTTGTCACAGTTGAGAACACAGGCACTTGCTTCTCTGCACAGTGGTTTACAAAATAACCAAGGAATTCCCATTTCACATGTTGTAATATGGTTGGGCATGGAGGTAATTTGTTAGGCTGCGTCATCCTGCTAACTTTTGAACTCATCTATATTCCATAATGCTTGATCCTGTATGGTTTTCTTTTCCATATTTTTTTAGGGGGAGCATGTAGATAGTCTCCTGGAATACCATGGCTTCTCATTAAGGAGATATGATGAATTGTACATGGTGAAAGAAGGCCCCTTTCTTAACAGCGATACAGATTTTCCAACAAAGTGTTCACAACTTGTTCACCTCAAGAAGTCAAGAAGGATTGTTGATGATGTTAAATATTGTCCTACACTCTCTGAGGTCACCGGAGGGAGGGAAAGTATGCCAGATGTAATAAATATGGTTAATCACAGAATCAGCCCATCTAAGACGGAAGTCTGGACCAATGTGGATGATGAAGAGATGTTGGAGAATAAAGCCAAGTCTACTGTGAGGACTATCACTCAATCTTGGCAACTTCATGAAGGACCACCGATAGCCATTTCAAACACAGAGACTGACCGAAAGAATTTTGCTGCGAGGACCGTCTCTCAATCTCGACAACTTCATGAATTACCACCAATAGCCATTTCAAACAAAGAGACTGACCGAAAGATAGCAGAAGGCTCTTTTAGCATTCGGAACATAGAGAAAGGCCCTCAAACAGAAGCCACTGTTGCTATTTTGAACAGAGAGTATGATCATGAAATGGTAGAGGTCTCTCTTAAAGGGGCTAGTAGTCTAGTTGAAGGTGACTCTGTACTTGACCAAGAAAAGTATGATGAGAATGGACCAACAGTACAATTAACAGGGCCTGTTCGATGGACCTCCATGGATAGGCCAGCCTTGCCAAAACCAGAAGAATGTATCGATCAAGCTGGAGTAACTGCAAGCACAAATGTTGACTCCATAGATGTTAATTCTCTCCCTCCAAGGGATGTAGACAAATTCCTAGAGAGCAAAGCATCTATACTAGTATCTCAACAGAAAGATGAAGCTTTAAGAGAGAGACTGAAAATAATTATAAGGTCCGGCCTTATTGTCTCAGTAATGTGTTTTATCATTTCTTTGCTACAATTCTGACCACATCGTCTGATTTTCGCTCAATGTTACTAGGAAATGGAAGAGAAGGTCATCGACGCTCAAGAAAGCCCGGGAGCATAAAGCGTTTCTTGCTAATGCTGCATTGAGTTCCCTGTCACTGGGACCACCGGTCAGAAGACAAACTGAAATAGTGAGTTCCTCTTGTTTATGCTCTTGTGTGAGTTTTTTGCTCCATGATTTTTTGTAAATTCAGCCACTCATATTTTCCTTTTATTTGAAGCGACTGAGTAATGCTAGTGGAGAGGTCAACATTGATTTTGTTGCTAGAGAGAGATACGTAAGACAGAGGACATCTTGGGCAATGTTGAATGTTTCTGAAGTGATTGCACCAATCCTTAGCACAAGAAATCCTTCCACCAAATGTATATGCTGGAAAGCTCTTATCCTTGGCCAGGAAAATGATACGGAAAGCCAAACTTATAATTTGGCATCAAGATGGTTGGTCTCGAAACTTATGGGATCTGGTATGGTAAGTGAAAATGAATTAGTAGTTTCCATGCCAGGCATTTCGATATGGAAAAAGTGGACTGGCACCCAATTTACTTCCTCTCAAACTTGCTGTTTGTCTGTCATAAGGGAGATAAGATTAGGCAACAACCATGAAGTTCTTGAAGATGACATCCTTGATGGTTCGAGTTGTTTCCTGTATCTAGTATCAGAGAACATTTCATGGGAAATTCAAAAATTCCGGCTTCATAAACTTTTAGCGTCCCTACCATCTGGATACAGATTGCCTCTTTTGATACTAAACAGTGATTCTGGCAATTTAGACACTGCTGATCCATCACATACTATGAGCAGACTTGGTCTTCATGAAACAGAGAACGCAAGGATAAGCTCTTCATCAGTTGTCTTTCTGACTGGTGGCAGCCTCTCTGGGCATGCAAATAGCTTCTTTGATGATAATCAGTTGAGAGAAGGTTTGAAGTGGCTGGCAAACCATTCACCAGCTCAACCAACACTTCATCTTGTGAAGACCCGTGAACTAGTCTTGAACTTTATGAAACGTTCATTGGAGACCCTTGAGAATATGAATGTTAAGGAAGTAAATCCAGATCATTGCATCTCGGCTTTCAATGAAGCGTTGAACCGTGCAGCTGAAGAAATTGTTGCTGCAGCATCTGCAAACACAAACCACTGGCCAAGCCCTGAACTCAATCTGCTTGATGATTCCAGCGATGAGCAATTAGTTGCAGACATGAATTTGCCCAGCGTAGGTTGGAGTTCAGTTGAGAGAATCAAGTCAACTGTCGTCACTATAAAGGGGTGTAGCCTCCCAAGTTTTCCCGGTGACGTATCTTGGATGAGTAAGGGCTGCCCCATAGGCGTAGAGATTGAGAACCAGAAGTTGGCCATTGAGGAGTGCTTAATAAGCTATCTGACTCGATCCCTTCGGTTGCTAAATGCTGACCTAGCTGCAAGGGAGGCGAGTGTGATGCTACAGCAGGGTGCAGGCTTGGAACTCCGTAATTCATGCTTTCACATTGTTCCACGATGGCTTATGATATTTCGAAGAATTTACAATTGGCAGTTGATGAGATTGACAGGAAAGGGTATATCCGAATCCTATGTTTTGGCGCAGACAGATCCAATAAATTTGCTGCAGACGTATGCTGTTACACCTACGAAGTCTGCAGATACTGGTGTAAAAGATTTGCATAGCTATTTTTCTTTTGAAGATTACCAACCACAAACCAGTCTTTCCCTTGATGAGTTGGTGGAAGTAAGTTGTAGCCTTCCGTTGGCAAGTCAGCAACCTATAGCAGAGTTGGAACGTACGTTCATTCCATCTGAGGTTATACGCAATGTTGGTTCTTCTGCAGAAGCCAACATTGGTGTTGGGAAAGATAATGACGAGGAAATCAGATTGAGCAACTCTAGTAGTGATGTAGGTATAAATGAACAGAGTCAGGTGTCTCCACTGAGCAGTAGTAACAGCAGGTTGGCCAAACTGTTGGAGAAATGTAATCACTTGCAAGATGTGATAGATAGTAAGCTTGCAATATTTTTCTGAATTCTGTAGTACTCTTCTTTTGCAGTAATGGGAGATCTTTTTGTTGCCATTTTCTTTTCACCTTTATTTTATGCTATCCAAAATTTATCCGATATTCAACGGGGGAGGTAAAAATACTTGATCGAGTGAAATCCTTGGTTCGTTTAGAAATGGAAACACATTACACATTTGTATACTAAAGTTTCCAAGCTAAAATGTTATTTGTTTGCTAAAAACACATTACACATTTGTATACTAAAAGAGAGTACGTTTCCAAGCTAAAATGTTATTTGTTTCCTAAAAACTGTTGGAGAAATGGTCCATATGTCACGCTTCAAGTTAAACAGCAGCTGGTGTGTCAATTTCCTGCAGCTTGGCCAAAAATGCGTTTCTAAATTTGTACAAATATATATATATATATATATATATATATATATATATATATATATATATATATAGAATCAGGTTATATTTTCATGTTTGATATAATATATAATACTTTCAAGAAGGGTACCCATGGCAAGTGGAAAATATTTTGAAGCTGGAAGCATAGTTTTGAGTTTTTAGATACTAAAGAGAGTAAAAATGTTACTTGTTTGTTAGAAACTTTAATGAAGAAACAAGAATAACATGATGACATGCCACTATAAACGTGGGTCATATTATTAATTTGGACCATTGTTGTAAATAAAATTAATAATAAATGTTGTTTTTACTAGTTTTTTGAGTTTCTACCATTTGGGATTCAAGGTGCAAGATGGTCCGGGCGGTCCGAAACACGGTCCGGGTCCGGCCCGATCAACGGACCGGCTTGAACCGGCCCACCCTTTCTCTGCATCCGAGCTAGGTCGGAGAATCCGACCAGTAAGTCCGGCCCGCTGCCAGCGCCGTTCGGTCCGGGTCCAATTCGGCTAGCCTGGTCAGTCCGGTCCGGTCTAAGCCAGGTTAGGCCAAAAATTAGTTTTTTTTTTCTTTGGATAAAAATACTCCCGTTTTAGTGGCAGATTTATGACCGTTTTAGGGGTATTTTGATCATTTTGCTAAAAATAACCAAAATACTCATTATAATAACTTTTTTTGAGTGTATTTGGGATCATTTGGCCACAAAAAAAATCTATAAATATACCATAATTAATGAAAAATAAACACAACACAATTTCTTTCTTCTTACAATTTTTTTCCTCTCTTAAAAAGTTTAGAAGCAAGACAATTACAAAGTTTAGAAGCAAAGCAATTACTCGAGTCCAACTTCTTCCCTCTCAACACAGTTTCTTGCGATTTTTTTTGGAGGCTTCTAGAAGACGTTACAAGTAACTTTAATATTACAGAATAATTTTTATGTATTTTTTTTGGATTTGGAATTTTTCTCCCCCCCCCCCCCCCCCCCCTCTCTCTCTCTCTCTGTGTAGAGAAGTAATTAATTTTGCTCTAATTTTTTTTCTGAAAAATTATTTTTTTAAATATGGATGGACAATGTTCAAACCAACCTTTTAAAAATTATGATTATTAAAATAATATGTTTGAAAATAATCATATTTCTGATTCTGCGCCACCGACACAAATGCCCCCTCCTGAAGTTAGGAGTATGGCTACGGCTACAAATGTTGCCAACAAGAAAAAATATCTATTTTATGGAATTATTTTACAAAAAAATTTGTCACTGATAGTGAGGGCGCACCGGTTTTAGATCCACAAGATCAAAAACCAATACCTAAGACTGCGGAATGTAAGAAATGTAAGCATGTCTACAAATAAAAAAAGGATGCCATGAACACTTTAAGAAGACACTACGAAAGTTGCTATGACAAAGACACACTGCAGGCTAGACAAACACAACTAAGTACCGGTGCTCAAGGATCTTCTATAGGTAACTTTACTTATTCTGATGCTCGTAACAAGACCGAGTTAGCAAAAAATATTATTTGTGATGGACAACCCTTTACATTTGGTTAGAGTAATTTCTATTACGATTATGCAAGTAATACCCTTAATCCTTATTTTACTAAAGTTTATAGATCTAGTGCTAAAGCAGAGACTTTGATTTTTAAAAAAAAAGATAAGGCTACTTTGAAAGAAAGTTTTATGCATGTTAGTAAATTAGCTCTAACTTCTGATATTTGGACTACTAAGAAAAATTATGCTTATATTTATATCACGACATATTTGTTGGAAATGAAAGTGCGGAAACCGTTCCCCAAACCAGAGAGTACCTGCAAGAGAATCGAGCAAAACGCACAAACCAAAAATGCCAAACACAAATCGCAGACACAGAGATTTTTGACGTGAAAAATTCTTGCAAAAAAAATCAAGGGACGATCGGAGTCCAACCCTAAAAAGCCTCCACTAATAAAATAAGAAATAAATCGACTCCTTACAAACTTCTCACCGATCCAAACGGATCACCACAACTCTTTTGGAACAGAAAATAGATTATAACTACGAAGAAGAAAGACAACGAGAAATATCCGAAACTGATCTCCTTCTTCGAAACGGCCTCCAATCCTTCTTTCTCCACTCCAATGTTGCAATGGCACTCTTGCCTCCTTTTTTTCCCTTGTTGCTATATTTTTTTTAGAGAGAGTGATATTTTAGGGCCAGGAGACACCTATATATAGCCTCAAATCCACAACTAGCATTCCTATTATAGGTAGGAATATCCAATCCAAATCTATTGACATATTCCTATTATATATAGGAATATCCAATCCAAATCCATTGAGATATTTCTATTATATTTAGGAATATCCAATCCAAATAAATTGAGGTATTCCTATTATATGTAGAAATACTCAATCCTACTCTGAAATATTTTACACATAGGTTGGGAACCCCACCCACTCCAATAAATCTTTTCCTTCACAACTATGTGGAAGGGGTCGTCATCCCGACAATCCGACTGCAGTACTTAAACTTTTTCCTTGGTAGAACCTTTGTGAACATATATGCTCCGTTGTCATCTGTATGAACCTTCTCAAGCGCCGCTTCATTCTTGTCAACCATATCCCGTATCCAATGATACCGGGTATCAATGTGCTTGGACCGGCTATGAAATGTCTGGTTCTTCACAAGGTGAATAACACTCTGACTATCGCAAAGCAAAGGATATTGCTCCTGCTTTAGCCCAATTTCTACAGCAGCTTCTTCATCCACAACAACTCCTTGCAATCCTCCGTCGCTGCAATGTATTCTGCCTCTGTCATTAACAAGGCCACACACTTCTGTAAACGCGACTGCCACGATACTGCTCCACCAGCAAACATCATCACATAGTCCAAAGTCGATCGCCTCGTCTCTACATCTCCAGCCATATCAGCGTCGGTATATCCAACCAGCTTCGGCTCGTCACTAGCAAATGAAAGTCTTAAATCGGCAATACCCTGAAGATATCGTAGAATCTACTTGACCCCACTCTAATGTACCCTTCCAAGATTGGAAGTGTACCTGCTAACTGTGCCGACTGCGTGAGCAATGACTGGTCTCGTATATACCATAGCAGACATAAGACTCCCCACGACTGAGGCATATGGAACTCTCTCCATATCTTTCTTCTCGTCCTTGGTTGATGGACACTGTTCCTCAGTGAACTTAGAGTGAGCCGCAAGGGGGTTACTCACTTTCTTCGACCCGTCCATCCCAAAACGCTGAAGTACCCAATGAATTTACTTCTTTTGGGACAAGTGTAGCAGCTTGGACTCTCTCTCTCTCTCTCTCGGCTGTTCTCTATTCCAAAAATACTTTTCGTTGTGTCCAATCCTTCATAGAGAAGGCCGCACCCAGTTGACGCTTCAACTCTACTATCCTGGTGGCATTTCGACCCACCAACAACATATCATCAACATAAAACAATAAAATAATGAAATCATCCTCGACGAAGTACCTCACAAAAACAAAATGATCCGACGACGTCCGTGCATAGCCATTCTCCCCCATAAACGACTCGAACTTCCTGTACCACTGCCTCGGAGCCTGTTTCAGACCATACAAGCTCTTCCTCAACCGACAGACCAAATATGACTTGCCCTTCTTAAAGAATCCCTCTGGCTGCTCCATGTACAACTCATCCTCAAGATCACCGTAAAGGAATATCGTCTTCATGTTTATTTGCTCGACCTCCAAGTTGAAACTGGCTGCCAATGCTAGCACCACCCATATAGACGACTGCTTGACGACTGGCGAAAAGATCTTATCATAATCTATGCCTTTTTGCTGACCGTAGCCTTTAACTACCAGCCTCGCTTTGTATCGAGGGCGAGTAGCATCATCTGTCTGCTTCACTCTGAACACCCATCGATTCTTCAAAGCCTTTTTGCACTTTGGCAACCGCACTAGATCATAAGTAGAGTTGGCCTCTAAGGAAATCATCTCCTCCTTTATGACCTCCATCCACTCCTGCCTGTGTTCGTCTTCCGTAGCCTCTACAAAACTTTTGGGTTCTCCCCCGTCAGTCAGTAGCGCACACTCGCCCGGTGAGTATCTCGTAGATGGTCGACGTTCTCTATCACTTATCCTCAACGGAACCACTGGTGATGGCTGTATATCTACAGCCTCCTCCGCTCCAGGAACTGCCTCCTCAGCATGCTCATCCTCCCGAGGGTCACCCTGACCACCATCAGCAGGCTGATGATCAAGGTTGGGAGTAACTCCATGTACTGGCTCTCCCATAACTGGACCCTCTACGATGTCCTCTAAAAATTGCTCGAAGCAAAATAACTCTAACTCAGGCAATTTTTCAGCCTCAGAAGGCATCTTAGAATCCTGAGTGTTGGTCATGGTCTGATCCTCGAGGAATACCACGTCCCTGCTTCTATAGAGCTTTCTTTCCACTGGATCGTAGAGTCTATAGCCAAACTCATCCCGACCGTAGCCGACAAAGACGCACCGCATCGTCTTTGGCTCAAGTTTGGATCTTTCATCCTTTGGTACATGCACAAAAGCCTTACAACTAATCACTCACAGGTGATTGTATTGTAAACCCCCTGAATTTTCAAATTATTAAATCTTGAATTTTTCCCAATTTTCTGGAATTTTCTGTGAATTTTCTGTAATTAAAATCAAGGTTTTTGATTAATAAATGATTTTTAAATGGCAATAAATAATATTAAAATATCATGAAAATAATATTTTTGGGTGTAAAATAGAAAACTGGACTTAGGGCAATTTTTCTGGAATTTATCGGACCCCGGACCTATTTTTAAAAGCCTAAAAACTAATTTTCCTAATTATTAATTAATTTCTGTATTTATATTATTATTATTATTATTATTATTTATATTTTATTTATTTATTTTTATTTTTAGCCTTGGGCCCGGCCCGGCCCAGTGGGCCGAGCCCGTCAGCTGCTGACCCGGCCCAGCCCTCACTTCTTAGCGGGTCGGGCGGGTCCGCTCACCCGGATCCGCGCCCGACCCGACCCGCCAGCCTTTCACCCGTCGCCCCCCCCCACGACCCGATCAATCCGCCGCCCGCCGCGTTCTCCCCACGTCGTCTTCCCCGCCGGATCCCACGGCCACGACCACCCGGCCGACCCCTATTTATATCTCCCCCTCCTCCGTCCCTTTCCCCCAACTAGCCTAAACCCTAACCCTAGCTCGACCCCCCTCCGGCGATCTCCGGCGACCCGACGACCTCCTCCCATATCCGCCCACCGCCAACCACCTAGCTCCCCTTCCTCCTCTCTCCTCCCCGACCTCCAGACACCTCCCTCCGCCGCTCGACGACTGCTCGAGCCGCCGCCAGAGCCTCGGCGCCGCCCTAGCCGCGCGGACGACCTCGCCTGAGCCGCCAGAGCCCCGGCCCGACCTCGCCGACCGACGGCCAGCCCCCCCCGAGCACCGGACACGGCAGCAGACCCGGACACGGGGAGCCCTAGCCGCGGACACATAGTGGACACAGCACAGGACACAAATCGCGTGTCGGACTCGGTTCAGAAACCCTGATTTCTCGGTCCCCTTCAGGTATTCATAACTTGCAACCCTGATCTCCGTTTTCGATTCCGTCAATTCCTACGCGTAGCCTGTATGACCCTCTCGGTGTCCGGACAAACTGTTCGTGGCACCGCGTCCTGTGGTGATCGCACACCGCGATCCAAAAACAGGAAAAAACCAGACCCTGTTTCACCCCGGAACCGAGTACGTCCCGCCAAACGGGACGACTTGGTCGCGCACGGTCTTCACAGATACGTGCGCAGCGTCGATACGGACGTGTGAGTTTTCACGGAGGCTGATTCGGGTGTGCGTGCACACCGGAATCAACGCGTATCCGCGGACATCGCCCCGTATCCGCAAATTCTGCATTTCACCCTAACTTCTTGTACACTCGTCGGATCGAGACGAAACTTGCGCCATCGGACTCGTAGCGATACGCTGGTCCTGTGGGTCAAGTTTGGTTCGATTCTGAGAACGTTGACGAAATCGCGTGTCGTGGGCCCCACAGGCCCCGCTCGACGGGCGATTTTGTGTTCGGCTCATCGGAATTCAAATCTGGAAGTTCCGTTGGGTTCGTATCAGCGTTCCTGACCTGTTTACACTAAGTTTGGTGAATTTGGAGACCGTTGACCTGGACACGTTTTTCGGTGCAAAGCGGGCCCAACGGCGGACCCCGTTTTGGCCCGAAACTGCCGTTTTTGCCCTTGTCTCCAAATTGGACCCAAGGACAGACGTTTCTAGCTATTTGACATCTTCTGAGCATGATGGTAATGTCTGTTTCAGCTTTTGGACTCATCTGTGGAAATTTCCCCAAGAACCAAGTTAAACAGATCCAAACAACAGGCAAGTACCTGCACTTCAAGTTAAATCTAATTATATTGCGATAATTAAATTCCTGCTTTTCTAGTACCCTTGATGATTACACCTAGTGTCAGAAATGCTGGATTTTCATGTCTTGGATATATTAGTCCATGTCTTGTTATCATGTCGGGTGGGAGAATACTGAAAGGCATGTAGTTTACCCTTCCCCTTGTCGTGAATAATAGCTGTTGGTACACGACTGTCCATCAGCCGGATCTTGATTTTTCGTGAATAATAGCCGTTTATGACGGCCGGATTAGCCTTATAAACCCCTACATGCCAACTAAGTATTCTAAAAACAAACACAAGTCTCATACAGATAGTTCTAGTCATGTTATGTTTCTTGCTGATTGTAGTAGTTTCATTTCCTGCTCATTTACTTCTATTTTCTCATTTTCCTGTTTATAGTGTTGACTCTGAGATATTAACTTTCCTTTATGCAATTCCCTTAACATGATATTCAATGTTTAATTGTCATAATATTTAGTTTAACATTGTTGTGCACTGTGTACTTTGCTCCTTTCCTGACTGGATCTGTTGTTTTAGGCGATGATGAGGATCTTGCCCCTACCTATTATGGTCCTTATGAGGGTACAGATGATACCTATGAGGAGCCAGAACCCACCCAGGAGACCCCTGCTGCTGAGTAGCTAGTTTTAGCTATCTTTTATTCTGTTTTCTATCTTATTTAATCGGGTTTGTCCCCGATTTCATTTGGAATTTCTGTATTAAACATTTGAATTGCTGTCACATTTATTTCAGTTTGCAAATTTTAAGTTTCTATTCCCATTATTATCTTGCCTATGTTATTTGTGAATGAGTTAGACTAGTTAGATGGATTGACCTAGACAGCGTACTACCGCCGACTCTGCGGCGTAGGCTGGACGTACCCACGCACTCGTGCCCGAACTTCCGGGTGCGAGTCATGACACGTTTTTATGGTGGCCCATGCAGGTCCTATCCTAAAATAGGGTAATACCCTAGGATAGGGTATGGAATAAAATTGAGGATTCTAGGAAAAGCTCATTCACAGTATAGCGTCCTTATTTCAATTCTTGATATCATTGCTGCTCAATTTTTCTATCGCCCTTGATTTCCAAGTATTCTATTCTGATCTTCCTATCCCTTAATCTTTCAGAATGGTCCAGACCAGGAACACAGTCGGAGGCACATCAGAACCAGCTGAGCCGAATGTGCCCGAGACTCTTGCACTCCCGCCGCCCCCATCTGTTCCGGCAGTTACCTTAGATGGGGCACAGCTAATAGGAGTATTCCAGGGATTAGTGGAATCCCAGAAAGAACAGACGGCACTTCTGCGGACCAGCCTCTCAGAAGCTCTTAAACCCCAGGAGTCGTCACTCAAGAGGCCAGGGAGTGTTAAAGACTTCAAGAACCTTAGGCCTCTGGAATTTTATGGAACTGAGGGCATTCTCTACGCTGATGAGTGGATAGAGAATGTCGAGAGACTCCTGAAGACGGCTCGGGTTCCCGATGATCTCAAAGTGGAATCCGCTAGCCTGCAACTGTTCGATATTGCTCGAACCTGGTTCAGAGATGAACCCCAACTATCTGCTCCCGACGTCACCTGGGAGGACTTCAAGAGGCTATTCAAGGAGAAATTTTATCCCGAAGTGGCTCGGGAAGCTCTCGAAAGCCAATTCGAGAGACTGGAACAAGGTAACATGACTGTTGATGAATATACTGCTGAATTTAGCAGGTTAAGCCACTTTGCGGAGTACATGGTTCGTACCCCGGAGGACAGAGCCCGAAGATTCAAGAAGGGGCTATCTCCGGATATCCGCCTTGCTGTCACCACCAGCCGAGCTCGCACCTATGAAGAAATCCTGAGCGTGGCACAAGGAGTCGAGAGAGACATGGGGCACAAATTGAAGCGAGAAAGAGATACCGGAAATGCGGGACCCAACAAACGCCCTTTTCAACAACAACAACAGCAGAGGGCCCCGCAGCAAAATCAGCGTCCTCCCCCTCGAGCTCCAGCACCCCAGGCTCAAGGACAGAACCAGCGAGCTCCCCCTTGCAACTATTGCCAAAAACCAGGCCACACTTGGCAAGACTGTAGAAAGAGGCTAGGTGCTTGCCTCTATTGTGGTTCCCCAGCACATCAATTGAGGGACTGTCCTGTTGCTCAAGGACGTCCAGCTGCACCAAAGGCTCCAGTCCAGGCCAGGCCCCCAGCAGCACAACAAAGGGGACCCCCGCTTCCAACACAACAACAACGCTTTGCTCAGCACCAGCAGCAACAGAGGGGTGCACCGCAGCAAGGCCGTGCTTATGCAATGACTCTGGAAGAAGCTGAGGCCACAGCGGACGTGATCACAGGTTCCGTGCTTATAAATTCAATACCAGCTATTACTTTATTTGACTCTGGAGCTTCACATTCATTCATGTCAGTAGAATTTCTTATGAAGCATAGCTTAAGCACTAAACCCCTTAGGAATTGTTATAAGATCATTACCGGTGGAGGAATCATTCCGGTTAGTGATGCTTGTAACAATTGTCCTATCACATTATGTGGAAGAGAACTGTATGCTAGACTACTTGTAATGCCAGTGCCCAGTTTTGACATTATACTGGGTATGGATTGGTTAAGTCAACATCATGCCACAATAGACTGTCACAGAGGCAGTGTAATCTTCAGACCCCCTGGCAAGCCAGAATTTGAATTTGCTAGAGGTTCTAGAGAAATGGGTAATAACATAATTTGTGGAGCCCTAGTAACAGAAGAATTGCCACCTATCATCTCTGAATACCTTGATGTCTTCCCTGAGGATCTCCCAGGATTACCCCCAGACCGAGAAGTTGAATTCTCCATTGACTTAGTGCCAGGAGCAGCACCAGTATCTCAGAACCCCTACAGAATCAACAAGAATGAGATAATAGAACTTAATGAACAAATCAAGGAGCTAGAAGACAAAGGGTTCATTAGGTCTAGTGTCTCACCCTGGGGAGCCCCAATACTTTTTGTGCCCAAGAAGGACGGAACATCCAGAATGTGTATCGACTACAGGGCCTTAAATGCCTTAACAATTAAGAATAAGTATCCCCTGCCCAGGATAGATGACTTATTTGATCAGTTGAGTGGAGCTCGAGTATTTTCAAAGATTGATTTGAGGTCTGGTTACCACCAAGTAAGGGTAAGAAAAGAAGACATCCCTAAAACTGCTTTCAATACCCGGAACGGACATTACGAATTCTTAGTGATGCCGTTCGGGTTGACGAATGCTCCAGCAGTTTTTATGAATTTAATGAACAGAGTTTTCCAGCCATACCTAGACAAATTTGTAGTGGTCTTCATTGATGATATTTTGATCTACTCCAAGACTCCCGAAGAACATGAAGAACATTTGAGGTTAGCATTGGAGACTTTGAGGAAGGAAAAACTTTATGGAAAATTATCCAAATGTGCTTTCTTCCTAGACAAAGTAGAATTCTTGGGACATGTTGTGACTGGAGATGGAATAGCAGTAGACCCTAAAAAGATAGCTGCAGTAGAATCCTGGCCCACTCCAGACTCTGTAGCTGAGATTAGAAGCTTCCTGGGACTAGCTGGCTACTATAGGAAGTTTGTAAAGGACTTTGCTAGGATTGCTGAACCCATGACAAAGTTAACAAGGAAGGATGAAGAGTTCACCTGGACTGATGAATGCCAGCATGCTTTTGAGGAATTGAAGAAAAGGCTGACTTCTGCCCCTATTCTGACCTTACCTTCTGGAACCGGAGGTTTCGCTATTTATAGTGATGCTTCTGGAAAAGGTCTAGGTTGTGTATTGGAGCAGAATAAGAAAGTAATAGCATATGCCTCTAGACAGCTTCGACCACATGAAAGGAATTATCCAACCCATGATTTAGAATTGGCAGCTGTCATTTTTGCTCTTAAACTTTGGAAGCATTACCTTTATGGAGAAAGGGTGGAAATATTTACAGACCATAAAAGTCTAAAATACATCTTCACCCAGAAAGAGCTAAACATGAGGCAAAGAAGGTGGCTGGAACTAATGAAAGATTTTGATATCAACCTTCAATATCATCCAGGAAAGGCCAATGTAGTTGCTGATGCTCTAAGCAGATACCCTATGGCGATGTACTTGACCTTGAACCGACACTTGCTCGAGGACCTGGAAAGTCTGGGTATTGAAGTAATTATCCCAGGAAAAGAGGGCCAAATGATGAACTTGCGGATTCAGTCTACTCTAATAGACAAAATCAGGGAGACTCAGTTTCAAGACGAAGGCCTGCGAAGCCTTCGAGGTCAAGTGCAAGCCGGATTAGTAGAAGAATTCAGAATTCATGAAGATGGGTCACTGAGGCATGGCGATAGATTATGTGTACCTCAAGGAGACATAAGGGAAGAAATTATGCAAGAGGCGCACAGATCGCAATACTCCATACATCCAGGAGCCAACAAGATGTACAAGGACCTGAGGACGCATGTTTGGTGGCATGGCATGAAGAGAGAAGTATCCAGGTTCGTATCCCGCTGTTTAGTGTGCCAACAGGTTAAGGCTGAGAGGCAAAGACCTGGAGGATTGCTTCAACCACTACCCATTCCGGAGTGGAAGTGGGAACATATCACAATGGATTTTGTTTCCGGCCTTCCAAGGACACCTAGTGGTAAGGATGCAATCTGGGTGATAGTGGATAGACTGACCAAGTCGGCACACTTTCTACCTTTCAAAGTGGGGCTATCTACAGAGAAGCTGGCAGATTTATATATCAGACATATTGTTAAGCTACATGGGGTTCCAGTAAGCATTGTCTCCGACAGAGATTCAAGGTTCACCTCTCACTTCTGGAAGAGCTTACAGGCCAGCTTGGGGACTCAACTCAAATTCAGCACAGCTTATCATCCCCAAACCGATGGTCAATCGGAACGTACAATCCAGACACTTGAAGATATGCTCCGTACATGTGTTCTGGATTTTGGAGGATCTTGGGAAGACTATTTACATCTGGTGGAGTTCTCTTATAATAACAGCTACCAAGCCAGTATCGAGATGACTCCATTTGAAGCCCTGTATGGCCGAAGATGTCGTACCCCGCTATCATGGGACGACGTTGGAGAAAGAGCCCTACTGGGACCAGAGATGGTGATCGATTCAGCTGAGAAGGTAAAGCAAATAAGGGACAGACTTCGAGTGGCTCAAGACAGGCAACGACATTGGGCAAATAGCCACCGAAGGCCCTTGGAATTTGAGGTAATTAAATTTATGAAATTCAAGTCAATTTAAATATTTTGCTTATGGAACTAAGACTTGATTGTGACTTTATTAAAGGTTGGAGAACTGGTATTCTTAAAGATTTTCCCGACACGTGGCACCATTAGGTTCGGAAGGAGTGGAAAACTCAGCCCAAGGTTCATCGGACCTTTTGGCATACAGGAGAAAATCGGAGAAGTGGCATACCGTCTGGCATTGCCACCCTCTCTGGAAGGAGTCCATAACGTCTTCCACGTGTCGCAGCTGAGGAAGTATGTGTCAGACCCCAGCCACATTTTGGATCACTCAGAGCTCGAAGTAGGCCCAAGTTTGACTTACCAAGAGCAACCCGTGGAGATCTTGGATCGCTCGGAGAAAGTCCTACGGAATCAGGTTATCTCCCTGGTTCGCGTAGCTTGGAAGCATCATTCTCCCGGCGAATCCACCTGGGAGCGAGAAGACGAGATTAGAGAGCGATACCCCTATCTTTTTGACCCCTGAGGTATATTGTAATTTCCGGCTTTTTCTTTTCGTCCCATGTTATTCTTAAATTTCGAGGACGAAATTTTTGTAAGTTGGGTAGGTTGTAAACCCCCTGAATTTTCAAATTATTAAATCTTGGATTTTTCCCAATTTTCTGGAATTTTCTGTGAATTTTCTGTAATTAAAATCAAGGTTTTTGATTAATAAATGATTTTTAAATGGCAATAAATAATATTAAAATATCATGAAAATAATATTTTTGGGTGTAAAATAGAAAACTGGACTTAGGGCAATTTTTCTGGAATTTATCGGACCCCGGACCTATTTTTAAAAGCCTAAAAACTAATTTTCCTAATTATTAATTAATTTCTGTATTTATATTATTATTATTATTATTATTATTTATATTTTATTTATTTATTTTTATTTTTAGCCTTGGGCCCGGCCCGGCCCAGTGGGCCGAGCCCGTCAGCTGCTGACCCGGCCCAGCCCTCACTTCTTAGCGGGTCGGGCGGGTCCGCTCACCCGGATCCGCGCCCGACCCGACCCGCCAGCCTTTCACCCGTCGTCCCCCCCCACGACCCGATCAATCCGCCGCCCGCCGCGTTCTCCGGCGACGTGGCCGGAGAACCGCTCCCCACGTCGTCTTCCCCGCCGGATCCCACGGCCACGACCACCCGGCCGACCCCTATTTATATCTCCCCCTCCTCCGTCCCTTTCCCCCAACTAGCCTAAACCCTAACCCTAGCTCGACCCCCCTCCGGCGATCTCCGGCGACCCGACGACCTCCTCCCATATCCGCCCACCGCCAACCACCTAGCTCCCCTTCCTCCTCTCTCCTCCCCGACCTCCAGACACCTCCCTCCGCCGCTCGACGACTGCTCGAGCCGCCGCCAGAGCCTCGGCGCCGCCCTAGCCGCGCGGACGACCTCGCCTGAGCCGCCAGAGCCCCGGCCCGACCTCGCCGACCGACGGCCAGCCCCCCCGGAGCACCGGACACGGCAGCAGACCCGGACACGGGGAGCCCTAGCCGCGGACACACAGTGGACACAGCACAGGACACAAATCGCGTGTCGGACTCGGTTCAGAAACCCTGATTTCTCGGTCCCCTTCAGGTATTCATAACTTGCAACCCTGATCTCCGTTTTCGATTCCGTCAATTCCTACGCGTAGCCTGTATGACCCTCTCGGTGTCCGGACAAACTGTTCGTGGCACCGCGTCCTGTGGTGATCGCACACCGCGATCCAAAAACAGGAAAAAATCAGACCCTGTTTCACCCCGGAACCGAGTACGTTCCGCCAAACGGGACGACTTGGTCGCGCACGGTCTTCACAGATACGTGCGCAGCGTCGATACGGACGTGTGAGTTTTCGCGGAGGCTGATTCGGGTGTGCGTGCACACCGGAATCAACGCGTATCCGCGGACATCGCCCCGTATCCGCAAATTCTGCATTTCACCCTAACTTCTTGTACACTCGTCGGATCGAGACGAAACTTGCGCCATCGGACTCGTAGCGATACGCTGGTCCTGTGGGTCAAGTTTGGTTCGATTCTGAGAACGTTGACGAAATCGCGTGTCGTGGGCCCCACAGGCCCCGCTCGACGGGCGATTTTGTGTTCGGCTCATCGGAATTCAAATCTGGAAGTTCCGTTGGGTTCGTATCAGCGTTCCTGACCTGTTTACACTAAGTTTGGTGAATTTGGAGACCGTTGACCTGGACACGTTTTTCGGTGCAAAGCGGGCCCAACGGCGGACCCCGTTTTGGCCCGAAACTGCCGTTTTTGCCCTTGTCTCCAAATTGGACCCAAGGACAGGCGTTTCTAGCTATTTGACATCTTATGAGCATGATGGTAATGTCTGTTTCAGCTTTTGGACTCATCTGTGGAAATTTCCCCAAGAACCAAGTTAAACAGATCCAAACAACAGGCAAGTACCTGCACTTCAAGTTAAATCTAATTATATTGCGATAATTAAATTCCTGCTTTTCTAGTACCCTTGATGATTACACCTAGTGTCAGAAATGCTGGATTTTCATGTCTTGGATATATTAGTCCATGTCTTGTTATCATGTCGGGTGGGAGAATACTGAAAGGCATGTAGTTTACCCTTCCCCTTGTCGTGAATAATAGCTGTTGGTACACGACTGTCCATCAGCCGGATCTCGATTTTTCGTGAATAATAGCCGTTTATGACGGCCGGATTAGCCTTATAAACCCCTACATGCCAACTAAGTATTCTAAAAACAAACACAAGTCTCATACAGATAGTTCTAGTCATGTTATGTTTCTTGCTGATTGTAGTAGTTTCATTTCCTGCTCATTTACTTCTATTTTCTCATTTTCCTGTTTATAGTGTTGACTCTGAGATATTAACTTTCCTTTATGCAATTCCCTTAACATGATATTCAATGTTTAATTGTCATAATATTTAGTTTAACATTGTTGTGCACTGTGTACTTTGCTCCTTTCCTGACTGGATCTGTTGTTTTAGGCGATGATGAGGATCTTGCCCCTACCTATTATGGTCCTTATGAGGGTACAGATGATACCTATGAGGAGCCAGAACCCACCCAGGAGACCCCTGGTGCTGAGTAGCTAGTTTTAGCTATCTTTTATTCTGTTTTCTATCTTATTTAATCGGGTTTGTCCCCGATTTCATTTGGAATTTCTGTATTAAACATTTGAATTGCTGTCACATTTATTTCAGTTTGCAAATTTTAAGTTTCTATTCCCATTATTATCTTGCCTATGTTATTTGTGAATGAGTTAGACTAGTTAGATGGATTGACCTAGACAGCGTACTACCGCCGACTCTGCGGCGTAGGCTGGACGTACCCACGCACTCGTGCCCGAACTTCCGGGTGCGAGTCGTGACATGTATGACGGCTCTTTGCCGTACCAAACTTTGTTAGGCACATCACCCTGCAAAGGAGCACTAGGAGATAAATTAATAATATAAGAAGCTGTGCAAAGTGTCTCACCCCAATAGTTGTCTGACAAGTTTGCTTCTGACAGCAAACACCGCACCCTCTCCATTAGCGTCCTGTTCATCCGCTCTGCTACACCGTTGAGCTGCGGTGTCTTTGGTGGAGTCTTCTGGTATCGTATCCCTTGATATCTGCAATAAGCATCAAAGGGACCGATATACTTGCCGCCATTTTCCGACCGAACACATAGCAGCTTCTTGCCCGTCTTCCTTTCAACAGAGGCCTGAAACTCCTTAAAAGTGGGCAACACCTAATTCTTGGTCTTTAAGGCATAGACCCAAACCTTCCTGGAACAGTCATCAATAAATGTTACAAAATAAGAAGCACCACCAATGGATTTTACCTTCATAAGACCGCAGACATCCGAGTGAATCAACTTGAGCAACGCCGACTTCCTTGAACTTGGGTGACTTTGGAAAGACACCCTATTTGCTTACCCGCCAGATAGTGCATGCACTTCTCCAAATTTGTAAACTTTAGTCCTGGAATCACCTTCCTGTTCACCAAGTAGCTCATCCCTTTCTCGCTGATATGGCTGAGCCTCCTGTGCCATAACTCAGTAGACGCATCTGTAGCTGCGTTAACCTCCTGTGTCCCATGTGCGTTCCCTTCCATATAGTAGAGTCTGGACCTCTTGCTTCCTCTAGCAATCACTATCGAACCTCTGGAAAGCTTCCACTGACTATCCCCGAAGAGACTGAAGAAACCCTCGCCATCCAATATTCCAACCGTCACCAGGTTGAAACGGATATCAAGGACATAACGAACATCTTTGAGAACAAGAACTGCACCTGTCTTTGTCCTCAAATGCACATCTCCAATGACAACCGCCTTCGACACATCTCCATTACCATCTTTAACACTCCATAGTCGTCTGTTGTGTATATAGCAAATAGTGCCCTGTTGTGAGATACGTATGCTGAAGTACCTGAGTCCACCAGCCAAGAGTTGTCATCGCAGGCGAGGTTCATAACTACCTTATCACCTACAATGATCACGTTGCCTCCATATGTCGAGGCCGTTGCTATAGTGTTCTTACTTTGATTTCCCTTGTCTTCCTTCTTCTCTCTCTTCCAAACGAAACAGTTTTACTTGATGTGGCCCTTCTTTCCATAATGGTAATACTCCGAGTCCTCGTACCAACCCTTGGACCTTTTTTTGCTTTTGTCTCTGCCACCGCCTGGACCCCTGCTTTTATCCCTTCTACGACTCTCTGAAACAAGCACCTTTGAGTGGGATGTGGATGAAGTATCCTGAGAACGTCTTCGCTTCTCTTCATTCAGTACCCCGCTCTTGGCAAACTCTAGACTGACCACGCCTTCTGGAGCAGAAGCGATCATAGACACTCGTACGGTCTCCCACGAGTCTGGCAATGGACACAGCAACTATAGTCCTTGAACCTCGTCGTCAAACTTGACTCTCATCGAGGATAGTTGGTCAACCACGCCGTGGAACTCACTCAAGTGATCCGTAATAGACGCCCCATCTTTGTACCACAAACCCATCATCATCTGGATCAGGAATAATTTATTCACTCCGGTCTTCTTCGCATATAAAGATTCCAGCTTATCCTACAGTGTCCTCGCGTGCTCAATACTAGCAACGTGGTTGTACACATTCTCGTCAATGAACTTCCTGATGTACCCACACACCTGTATATGCTCGAAATTTAGTCCTCTTCAGATTTGTCACTGGGCCTCTCAGAAGCAAATACCGGCAGATGCAGCTTCTTGACAAATAACAGATCCTTCTTCTTGCTCCTCCAGTAATGATAGTTGGTACCGTTCAGGTTTACCATGCGCACCGGCTTCGCGTCCATCTCTCTTCCCTGGTTTGCTTGTCAACTCCTGACATGCTTCTGAAATTCTAGAACCTGGCTCTGATACCACTTTGTTGGGAACGAAAGTGCGAAAACCGTTTCCCAAACCAGAAAGTACCTGTGAAAGAATCGAGCAAAACGCACAAACCAAAAATGTCAAACACAAATCGCAGATACAGAGATTTTAGACGTGGAAAATCCTTGTGAGAAAAATCATGGGACGATCGGAGTTCAACCCTGAAAAGCCTCTACTAATGAAATAAAAAATACACCGACTCCTTACAAACTTCTCACCGATTCAAACGGATCGCCACAACTCTTTTGGAACAGAAAATAGATTATAACCACGAAGAAAAAAGACAACGAGAAATACCTAAAAATGATCTCGTTCTTCGAAACGGTCTCCAATTCTTCTTTCTCCTCTCCAATGTTGCAATGACACTCTTGCCTCCTTTTCTCTCCTTGTTGCTATATTTTTTTTTTAGAGAGAGTGATATTTTAGGGTCAGGAGACACCTAAATATAGCTTCAAATCCACAACCAGCATTCCAATTATAGATATGAATATCCAATCCAAATCCAAATCCATTGACATATTTCTATTATATGTAGGAATATCCAATCCAAATCCATTGAGATATTCCTATTATATTTAGGAATATCTAATCCAAATAAATTGAGGTATTCCTATTATATGTAAGAATACTCAATCCTACTTCGGAATATTTTTCACATAGGTTGGGAACCCCACCCACTCCAATAACATTATATAGATTTGAGATGGATGTTGCAAAAATGTATCATTTGTCCAAGGCCTTTAGAATTTTCACATACCGACGCTGTAATCGGTGGCGCTATAATACAATTTGTGCGTGAATATGATATTCACAATAAAATATTTTTGAATTCTATAATGCTAGTAATAACACTTCTTCTATTAATATTTTGAAAATACAATTTCTGCCTATGTTAGAAGGTATACTTTTTCATGTTAGATGTGCTTGTCATATTATTAATTTGATTATACAAGAATCTTGAATTCTTTCAACTAAATTTAGAAAATGTTAGATTATGTTTACAAAGTTTAACACTTCTGCAAGTAGACAACAAGGTTTTAAAATTTTATGTACACAATATGGTGTTACTTTTAGGCGATTTGTTAAGAATGCATCACATAGATTGAATTCTACTTATTTAATATTAAAATCTTCCATGAAGTTTAAAAACGTTATTACACATTATTGTAATGTTAATCTTAGTTTTGATTATCAAGTAACTGAGAATGATGGTTAATTGCTACTTCTATTTTTGAATTTTTTGAATTATTTTACAATGCTACATGTATTCTTTCTGGAGTTTATCATTCAACTTCTCCTTTAGCTTTAACAAAAATTATTAACATGTCTCATTTATTTTCTAAATATAAATATGTCCATGGTTTTTATTATGTTGTTTCCAAAATGGAAGCCAAATTTCTAAAATATTAGGACTAATATACCTCTTCTATATTGTTTGGCTTCGATTTTTGATCCTAAGATTAAATTAGATGGTGTATATATTTTATTAGACAAATTTTAAGATAATATGAGATTTGACGTAGATGGCTTGAAAGTAGAAATTAAATATGTTTTAGATAGTTTAATTATTTTATATGAAGAAAGACTTGTACCCAACCGACCCAGTATAACGTTCAAGGTAATATAACTAGTTTTATGTCTAAATCATCATATGCTAAAAGTGTACTATAAAGGAAGAAAAATAATCTTTACAACCCACTCAAGAATTGTCCTTATATTTAAATTCTTATGAAGAAGATGAATATGACTCTTTTTTTTTAATTTTAGAATGGTGGAAGAGACACAAAAAAATGTATCTTATACTTTTTTCTATATCACACGATATTCTAATGGTCCCGGTGTCCACGGTAGCATCAGAATCTTATTTTAGTGCAGGTTCAAGGATGTTAAGCAAGAAGATGAGTTGATTGCTGCCAGATATTTTGGAAGTTTGTGTCTGTGTTCAAGATTGGATCCGTGCTGAAAAATAAACTCAAAACTTAAGAGATGAAAGTGCCGATATCACAGAGCTGAACTTTCAATCTCTTACTATGGATGACGCTACTGAAGGAGGAGCTGAGCAATAAACTTCTACGAAAGACGGACGACAAATTTTTTTTAAAAAACTTGTACATTTTTTAGAAGCTTTATGAAAATAAAATATCATTTACAAGTTTCTATTTTTGTTACTTAATGTTATAATACATTTATAAAATTATTGCCATTAATAAAAAAAATTCAGCTTTTTCTTACTTAATGCTGTTAGTTTTTACATTTAACTTCTTTATATCTATATAAAAAATTAAAGTTATATAAATATCTATTTAAATTTCAAGTTATAAATTTATATTTAAATTTCAAAAAAAATTTATGTAAAGATTTATATATATATATATATATATATATATAAAGATAATATCAAAAAATAATTATCTATATAAAGAAAATTCAAAAAAAAAAAAGATTTATACATTTTTATAAGTTATTGAATTTTTTTTTCAAAAAATAATTTCAACTTATAAATATTTAGATTTTAATTTATATACTTAAAGTTATATAAATATTGATATAAAGAAATCAAATAAAATGTTCTTACTTAATTTTTATATAAATTTTTACGTAAACTATATAAAAAAAACTTACTAACAGATTACTTATAAATTTTAAATTATACAAAAATAACTTAGTTACAAAAAACCTATAAATTTTAACTTGAATTTATTAACTTATTATTTATATCATATAACTTATATATAAATATATATAAATGAATTAAAAAAAAAACTAGACCGGCCTGGCCCGACCGTGAACCGGCTCGGACCCATACCAGTTCGGCTCGGTCCACCACAGACCGGATCACGGGTCCGGACTGGGTCGGCTTTCAAACCCATCGGGCCGGGCCGGCTCGGCCCGCTCGGCCCGCTCTCTCCATCGGGTTGGGTTCGGACCGACCCGAACCCGGTCAACCCGAACCTCGAGTCGGCCCGGCTCAGTCCGGTCCATTATACTCCTTGATTTGGGATGGAAACTAGATGAATCTATAGTTTTTGTTGATGTTTTTGTTGATGTAGCATAAAGTTTTTAAACTAAGTTTTCTAAAATCAAATAACACACCAAATGAAAGCTAAGGGACTTTCTATTAAATTTTTAGTTTTCATACTATTTTTTTTTGAGCCAATTAACTTTTATAAAATTTATAATAAATGTTCTCCGCTTTTTTCTCGAGTTCCTACCATATGGGATGGAAACTAGATGAACCTATAATTGATGTTGATGGAGAAGAAAGTTCTTAAACTTAGGTCGAGTATTTTAGAATGATCAAACAGTACGAAATCCACCAACTTAAAGTTTTTATTTTTTGCACTTTAAAGTATTTATGTCCTTTATAAGTGATAAATTGTAAGCTCAAATTTTGAATCTATAAATTACCATTCATCTTATAAGTACAAAAAAGACAATTGTAACCTCAATAAATTTAAATATTATAAATATGTCCAAGCAATTTTAATTAAAAATATTTCGTCCAAATAATTTTTTATTCTGCATTTTTTGCTATCAGGAACCACAATGTCAGTTCAACCCTAAGCATAAATTAAGATTTTATTTTATTCTTCATTGAAAACTTGATTAAGTTTATTTTTATCATAAAAGTTGGAGAATCTTGAAGATTAGGATGTTGGATTTGTCAATATTAAAGTTTTGATCGATGTTATCGTGTTGATATAAATATTTGAAGGTGAATTTATATTTTTTTATTTATACTAGTGAATTTGTGTTTAAAATAATATCATAGTTTTAAAATAAATAGTCAATCATATATTTATAATGTATTTTAAAGTGTTGAATAAAGAAACAACAATACTTTAAGGTACATTATATGTTATAAAAAATAAACAATATTTATACTTTAAAAGTGCAAGCACTATATAGTTAAAGTTAAAATTAAATACTTTAACTATTTTGATAATAGTGGACTCAAGTCGGATAAGAATTTTCGGGATTGACGTACCTCGAGAAGGATACTAGGATACATCGGGTGTCGGTATTCTTATTACTTTACTTCTTGCACACTTAGATTTTAAATTGCCTATTATTAATCATTTGTGCTTGTTTTATTAGCTGGACCCTATTCACCTCCCTCTAGAGTTCCTACATATGTGTATGTGCATATCAGCAAGTTCACATAAATATATTGTGCTGAGTGAATGACAATAAAAAAATTATATTTAAATTCTTTAAATATGGCAATTTTGGATTCATAACATGTTCTTTTATTATTTCGGTCGTAAAAATGTACCATTGACTAACTATTATAAATATACTGAGTAAATGATAACTACTCATATTAAATATCTTCAGAAGATCTTCTTTTCGGGAGATCTCTTCAGGAGATTTTTTTTTTCTTCGAAAGATGTCTTTAGGAGATATATCTCTATGGGAAATTATGGATCCGTTTAGATATGTTTTCGGAATTTTTCTTCCCCTGAAAACAGATTTTATAGAAATTGTTATAAAGTTGTTTTTTCTGGATATACAGTCTCTGAGTTATTTACATCAGAAAAAATAATTATTTGAAAAAAAAAAAATTTCTGTCCGATAAAATAATTTTAGAAAATAATTTTTTCCATAAAATTTTGTAAAATATTTAGTCCGTCGCTGTCCACTGATCTGCGGTGCCACTGGCCGCCGTTTCCGGGATTCGAGTTCGGAAGGAGGACTTTGATCCTCGTCGGATCCATGCAATTGTATGATAGGCAACAATGACACCGACTCCGGTACCGGATCCTCTCCATAAACACGGAGTGAAGGAAAAAGTTTTGGGAACACAAGTTTTCGGGAATCTCTGTAATCAGTGTTTTGAACGTTGGTTTCCGAAATTTTATTATTTTTTTTTTGAAAAAAAAAAAGCAGAGTTGGAGATTCAAACGTTATTTTTTGTATTGTTACTTCTCATAAGTATTGCCTTTTCATCTGTACCAGTGACCTTAGAGCTTTTTGAACCTTGAATCCAAGAGCACGGTATGATATCCTATTTTTAAATATCAAGGTGACGTTTGGTATGTAGTATATTTTTAAAAATTAAATTCTAAATAATTAAAATTAAATTTTTTGGAAATAAAATTCTAAATAATTTTCTATGTAGTATGTAGTATGTAGTATACTATATACTACTACATAGTCAAAAATTTTATATCTTTAAAAATTAAATTGTAAATAATTAAAATTAAATTTTTTGGAAAATTATATTCCATGTTTGTTTATTGTATAAATATTCTAAAAAAATAAAAAATAAAAAAATTACAAAAAATTTTAAAAAAAAAATTGAATCAAATGAAAATAAAATGAAAATGAAAAAACAAAAACAAAACAAAAACAAAAACAAAAATGAACGAAAAAACTGAAAAAAAGAAAAATCTTAAAAAGGATAAAAAACGAAAAAAAAACACCCTCCAATTCTTAAGGAATATGATTCCCATGTTTTATGGGCAAATTTTTTTACCTGGCTATTCGTAATTCCTGGAATTTTTTTAATCTAAACCAAACATGAGAATAGGTTTTTCACCTTAAATTTGTCCGAGAATAAAAAAAAAAAAAATTCGTGTACCAAACACCCCCTAAAGGATTAACTACCTATAATTTATATAGGATGTTAGAAACTAAGGAGATAGAGAAAGATATTTATCAGTTTGTTACTATTGTAATGTCCTGCATCCGCACGGTGCATTACGCTGAGATTTTTGAATCGAAAAAGTACTGAGTAAGTTGGTTTTTATGTGCAGGTAATGTGCAGAGTTCAGTGCGATCAGAGTAGCGCCTCGCAATGGACTGAGACATGGGCCGTGTAGTTGGAAATCAGTGTGTTCGTTCAGAATAGTGCAGAAATAGCAGATTCGAGCGATAATGTCGTCTTCTATAGTCAGATCTGGTCAGATGATTTGGAGAGCACGACCTGCTCGCACGGTTATACCAATTGAGTAGATTGTGTTTCGCATTGGACCACGAATTCAAGGAATCGGCCGTATCGGCAAAGACATAGTGTTAGGCAGATTCAGATAAGGTGGGCGAGCCCTGTCCCTTCTCCTCTACTCCTTCATACCTAACAAAAGTAATACACTTTATATCTTAAACACTTAATCAGAACATTGAAAATATTGTACTATGGCGTGCATAGATTGTGCGTTGTTCGAATAAATAGAGTTGTGTCTTTGAGTTGAACATTATGATTGGAACAACGGGAACACTTCATCGAGCGAGCGTGCATCCGTGCACGAGTATCAAATAGTAATGCCTCGTTAAGCGAAGCGTGCAATTGTGGTTCAAAACCATGCGACTGTGTCGATGGGGGGGGGGGGTATTGTTGCACCCATGGTACTCCAGAAGTGGCATGGTGCCCTGTGGTATAAATTGAGAACGGTATAATATTGCGAGTTGATACATATCATCTTTACTTACATTTTAGTGTTGTGCTTGCGTCCTAGTTAGTTGTTCATCGTTGCATGGTCACAGACAACCTGTGCACAAGGTTTGGTGATTCCTCGAACGTGATTGGCACCGGAGCACCATGACCGTTTGGCCTAGAAGGAATCATTGGAAGTGCTTTTGAAGCACGATATAGTGAGACATACAGCTGAGGTGTTGCAACCTTCAGATGGATGGCACATCACTTACTTTGACTCATGTTTTGACACAAGGAAATTGCGGGAACTACAGTTAAGGCGTTGCAACCAAATATACTGGAAGGACGATCTTCATTTGTTATATATGTCCATTATGGCTCTACCATTGACCTTCATATAGATAGAAGTTGATTTGATAATGTACGTTTGTGTAGACGGCTAGTGCTCACCTTGCCTCGGGCAAGATGGTGTGCATCGATGATGGTAACAAGACTCGGATAGTGACGCGGTTCGATAGGTTTCATATGTTTTGCTTGTGCGAATAGAATATAACATGCTAGTGTGCTTACATGATTTTAATGCTTACATGCGTAACATGCCTTACTGCTTTTATATAACATGTCATGAATGACTTATAATCGATCTAAGTAAATAACTAGCAAGACCACCATATAATAACTGTTTGCATTCACATGATTACTTAGTATTGGTTTAGACGAGTGAGTTATCCTGCTCACCATTACATGATGTGTACTGACCCACATTTATCGGCATCCTTTTTAGGTACTCAGGTACGAGGTCTTAGCTTGGATATACGGGACATGATGTATGGAACAACGAGATCCTTTCTAAGTAAGAGAGAGCTAGAGTGTCGTAAGCCATTGTGATATTCTTATTTTGGGCTATTGAGATCCTTGTAACTTATTCGTTATTCAATAAAGAGCTTCGCTTCGTCTACTATGATTTTTCTTGTTTCTAACATTAATTTTTTTTCCTACAACTTGGTTGGTTCGATGATAACCATAGCATTTAACGTTCTAGCCTAGTGCGAGCGCAACTCCAGGCTCGTACGACATCACGCCATGAAGGGGACGATTTTCCTACGGGAGGGTTGGCGTGGTGATATCACGTCCGGCGAGGACAATCAAACTTGAGGGAGATCAGGGCGTGACAAATTGGTATTAGAGCAGTCCGATTATTTTTCTCGAACTTTTCCTTTTGCTTCATCACAAACTCTAAATGGCCTCCGCAAATAGAATGACTCTTGGCTCTACTAGGTGCCACATTGGATGTTCCATGCAATAAGTCTATATATTTTTTGTGTGCATATTTTTCTGTTGCGTTCATTTTCGTAGAATTTTGATAGAATCGAGTAGTACCGTTAGGCGTTGTTGCATCCGTGCAACTAGTTGTGTGGCGTCGTTGCATCTGTGTAGGTAGTTGTTCTAGGAGATATGGTTGCATCAGTGGAGTAGTTGAATTGTTCAGACGAGATCGGGTATATTGGCATGTTGTGAGTAGAAACATCTGAAGGATACAAATGTGTTGAACGGATTTGAGTAATGGCTTAAAATATCAGGAAGAGAACATTGCACGAGTTGCAACGAAGGTGTCGAATAGTATGAGAAATAGTTCGGAGTATCAGGAATGGAATATGGCGTGCGATGCAACGAACATGATCAAACAAGAAGAGTACGATGGTTTGTCTGTTGGCTAAGTTTCGTGTCAGACTTTGAGTAAAAGATTGAGTTATGGTCGAAAGGATGACCACAGAATGGATCTTTCGAACGAATGTTAGATCAGTACAGAGAAAAGATGATGCGAGAAGCAACTTGATTCTGACTTATGGCATACCACGTAGTGATGTGAAGCTTCAGAATATTTCAGATGGACAACAATAGAATTTTTGCAACAGACGCGAGTAACAGAAATGTAAGTTGGTTTGTGTACATCGGCTGAGTTATATTTCGGAACTTGGAGCAAGCGAATGATAAGTTGTGTTCGCTAGGATCACCGCAAAATAGTCAGTTCAGAGTAGATGTTGGGCGATACAGAGTACACATAGTGCCGAGAGTGACTTAATTTCTAAGTGGTATATGCAACACCACAGAGTGAAGTGCATGTTGGAAATGTTTGGAACAGATAAGTGATATGTTTGCTTGCAACAAATGGGGTAGTACAAGATTCTATCAGGAATTGGTATAACAGAGTTTGACTCAGGTATTCTTTGATGCGTCAGGTTTGAGTGATCAGAAACAAACTCGTATAAATGGAAGTTATGTCATATGAGAACGTAACAAGTAATGGAAAGAGTGTTTAGAATTCAAAAGTGTGATGCGGACGAAGTATTGAAGATAAGATGAGGTCGGTCAGACGAAAAGTTTGAATATCAGAATTTTGCTCGCATGATTTGAATGTCCGATAGAGCATTCGTTGATACATAGAGTTGAGCATAAAGAATGAATAGTTGGTGCACACGTGCATGAATGATGGATGTGTCAAAGAGTAACGAGCACAGACTATGGATTTTAGTAACATAAAGAAGCAGTCGGTCGAGCAGAGAAACACGTTCAGTTTTGAAAGAGTAGTGCAATTGAGTCACACCAAAACTTAGAGGATATTGACATTAGCGCTTGAGAAGTTTGACTTAGAGTATAGTGGATGTAGATCTAGTAAAATAATGCAACAAATATGGGCATGCCCTCTAGGAAACTTGAACAAGTATGACGTGAGTTAAGTTGATGCTAAGGCAGATTCAGAGTCAACCATTGGGGTGTCAAAAGGGACATGACACATCAAGATGAGTGTAGCAAAAATAAGTTTTGATGGAGTTCGACAGGAGAGTGAAAGTTGAGTTAGATTTGGTGAACAAGTCAACGGGATTGGGTGAACACATTTGAATGAAGGGAATCAATGCGGAATTAAGGAAAGAACAGAAGTATGGAGCATAAATGATGGATCTTTAGAGATAGATGAACATGATGATAGCGTCGAAAGAAATTGTTATGTCGCTCATGCGAGTTGGATATGCATCACAGAAAAGGACGTAAGGAAACAAATAGAGCAAGCAATGATGGTGAAGAATTTTTTAAGCAGCAATGCGCTAGAGTCGAACAAGGCGGTTCAAGATTTTAATAAATTTAGGGCAGAACGACGGAGTACTGGAAGACAGTTTTCAGCAAGCCCACTTCCTCGATTAGTTGTTTGGATAGATAGCTAGACTCTAGGTGGCTAGACATTTAGTAAGTAGTGCATGCAGTGCTCAAATTCAGAAGTATGTTCTTGGATTGGGTTAGAGTTCCACATAATTGATTGATTATGATTTGGTTTCGGAGGACGATATAACATGGTTCATAGTAACTGTCCATCGTGATGATTTATAATTATCGAGCGTAGCTTCGGGACAATTAACCCTAGAGACTTGACTACCGAATTGAAGACCCATAGAATGACATTTGCAATGACGCATTTGGGAATGTGTCGAGGATGGATGCTAAGTGGTGCATGTTGAAGATAAGTCTAGGTGATTGATTGTTTAGTTTCAGAGTTCGATGGGGTAGCCTTCAGCTGAAGATGCAGCCATAAGATCGAAGCAGTGGTATGTAAACAAGCTCGCGTCAGCTAATGAGATTCAAAGTCGTAGATTTACGAAGATGGCATCGCTTCTGATTCATCTCGCCCAGAAGGGAATCACATTCATATGAATTGACAACTGCGAAAATAGCTTCAAGGAGTAAGGTCGCGGCTCGAATCATCTCAAATCCTTGCACTTCCGGAAGGGGCATATATACCTCAAATCTATAAGATAAAATCAAACTTGGTTTACGGTATATGCTCATATAGAGGGAGAAGGTGATATTCGATGCTTTAATGCAGTTGAAGCAGCACGAATAAGCTATCCTACATGACCTAGGAATTATGAAAATTGTGTTTGCGTCAAAATTGTGGTGATACTATCCCTATGGCGTAGCGCCAAAATCTTCACGGATCACATAAACTCCAATATAGATGTTTACCCAGAGATGAATTAAGTCTGCAGCAGGGGTGTTGGGCCGAATTGATTTAGGAGTATAATGTGATGTTTGGAAAGTCGTCTAGCTAGGTAGTATCAGATGTGATGATCGTTCAGAGAATGAAGATGATATGGAGATGGTGCATACGAGACATAGTACGATTGAAGTCAAGTTAGAGTTTGGTTGGTTGAGCTCGGACGATGCAAGCGAGAATTCAGAAATAGTTGGATGGTAGGGCCTTACAGAATATTCGTTGCGCTTGGATACGCAAGGAATTGAAGCGTTCGTGGTTTGGGCTATCGCTAGGGAATGGATCGAGTCAAAATACGGACTGAATTGGGTAAGGTGCAAAGATCGTCAGTGGAGAATCACGAATCTGAGAATAGCGCGTATGCGAATGAGTTTTGGATTGAATGTTAGGTTCGGTTCAGTCGAGAGTGAGCGATGGATGTTTCAGACGTGAAGATACTCTTGTAACTTGTCCAAATTCGCTATCGCTAAGCTCGGCTAAAATGCCTGTTTTTCGAGGACGTCTTAAATATGTGTATGATTCAAAATAAGCGATATGTTGAATTCGAATTGAGCTACAAGGAGATTGTAAGAATTTGGAATTTGTGTGAGCGTTGAGTATGAAGCGAAGAAGATGAGTCTGGGCTAGTGAAGTATCAGCTACATAAAGCAGTGCTTATGATATGGACGAGAGAATTGCAAGAAGGAATGGGTACTGATTTGGTTTGAGGATGAACTTTATTTTAAGTAATATATTATATAATGTCCCGCATCCGCATGGTATATTATGTTGAGATATTTGAACCAGAGAAGTGTAAACACCCGAATTTTTTTTTAAAATTTAAAAACAAATTTTCAGGATTTTTTTGGAACTTTTAACTAATTAAAATAAATATTTTCTGGAATTAAATAAATTTTGTGATTTTATTAAATATTATAATATTATGAAAATAATATTTTTGTGTGTAAAATAAATAATTAGTCATAGTATAATTTTTTTGTAATTTATTGGACCAAAAAACTATTTTTAAATGGCCAAAAATATAGTTTTTAAATAAACCAAAACAAACAGGATTAAACCAACCGAACCGAACCAAACTAAACCGACCCAACCCAAACAGTAACGGGTTTGATTCGGATCCGTACCTGCATCCAAAACCCGCTAGCCCAACCCGTAGCTACAGTAACTGCTACAGTAACTGCTACAGTAAACCCGCCGTTCCCCCGACCCTCCATCTTCCGCCGCGGCCGTTCACGCCGCAGCTGCCGCCGCTTCTACTTCCCGCCCGCTCATCTCCCCACCGGCGCCCCTAGCTCTTCTCCTCCCCGCCGCCTGCAACCGCCACCCACCTCCACTATAAAACCCACCGCTACCACTGCCAACACCAACCACCAGCAACCGCACCACCCGACTCCGACACGCCAACCGACCTTGACCCACCTACGGCCACCCCGAGCTCCTTCGGTCGACCCTGCCTCCACTGCCTCTCCACACCGAGTTCCTCGGCCACCTCTCCTCCGGTCGCCACAGACTCCGACCACGATCTCAGCCCCAGCCATCTCCCCAATACCCGACGCCTCCGCCCAGAGTCTCCGCCGTGAACCCCCGAGCTACCACCACCTCCTCCGCGAGCCTGGCACTCCGGCGACTCCTCCGGCGAAGAACCCCGGCGACCTCGAAGACCAGCAGCCGCAGCAGCGCCACCACCCGCCGCCGACATGCGCCGCGCCACCTCGCGTACGAGAAATAAGGATGTTTCCGGCCTCCTGTTCCGGTGAGTCTTTCTCTCTCCTCGTCGCATCATTTTCTGAACAAACTGTTGCGACATGTTCACTCTGTGACCCTCTCGAAACCTGTGCAATCAGTTTAGGGTATCGCGTCCTGTGTCAGTCGCAAATCGCAACACAAAATCAGGAAATATTCCCAATTTCTAAAATTCAGAATTTGGCCCGAACTCACAAGTTCATGGCCGATTTAATCCCAACCTGGTTAATGTTTTCAAAATTTCCCTTGAACAGTAATTTAGACCATATAACCTAGTTTTAAAACCCTATATTAGTGTAATTTATGGTGTTGTAATTTGTAAGTTATTCGTGGGTAAAATTGACCAAAAAACTTGGTTATTCAAAATCCAATTTTCCCGGAACTGGTTGCGTCCCGTTAAACGAGGTAACTTGGTCATGTGTGAATTTCACCGAAAGGTGCACACCGTCAATACGGACGTGTGGGATTTTACGGAAGTTGATTTGGATGTGTGTGCACACCGGAATCAACGCGTATCCGTTGACAACGCCCCGTATGGACCATGTTCTGAAACTCATTGTAACTTCGTGTGTGCTCGTCGTTTCACAACGAAACTTACACCATCGGACTCGTAACGATATGCTGGTCCTGTGACCCTAGTTTGGTTCGATTCTGAGAACGTTGACAAAATCTCGTATCGTGGGCCCCACAGCTCCACTTGACAGACGATTTTGTGATCGGCTCATCGGAATCCAGTTCTGGATATTCTGTTGGGTTCGTATCGTCGTTCTGGACTTGTAGACACTAAGTTTGACGAATTTGGAGAACTTTGTCTCTGGCACATTTTTCGGTGCGAAGTGGGCCACATGTGGACCCCGCTTTGATAAGAAACTGTCAATTTTGTCCCTGTGTCCAAATTGGACTTATGGATAGGCAATTCTAGCTATTTTATATCTTTTGAGCATGATGGTAATGATTATTTCAGCAACCGGAGGAGTACTTGAAGATCCCTCGGATACCGGAGCAACTGTTGGAATCCAAACCCTAGGCAAGTGTGCCTTGCCAATCTTGCAGTACTTGGTACATAATATTCTCTTGATTTATTTATATGATGTATCTGTTCAACCTAGGACCGTGTGACATTACTTAACGTCCGAATAAGATTCAGTTGTCAACGCCGTACGCGGAGTTCTGTAACATCACCTAGAGATTGATATCGCGACCCTATACATTTTCGTGCTTGTATTATCAAGTACGTCATACCATAGGACACTTGACAGTGTTTATGAGACAGAATCTTCCTGAAATATTTATGGTGATTCTTTATAGGTTACATGATTCGTGACATAGATATTACATATGCTTAGCTATCATTATGACTCGCTGCATCAGTTAGAGGTCATGATCTTGCGCGACATGGAGATGAGACGTCGTGGACATGAGACGTATGATTATATTGGGTGGGGAGAGACACACCTGCTACATGCTAATTTTATATATTATTACGGTGCCGTAGCCACGCAGAGCTAGGCCCTACATGATATAACTTCTACCGGTTCTCCGACACAGAGCTTGTAGTAGTCTCAACCTGAGTTCTAGTGATGCTCTCATTTGCATATCACTTAGCTGGTTACGTAGTTTGCCCTATTGATATATTTTTATATACTACATTTATTTGGCTTGAGTTATTCTTGTACCTTGCTATGTCCCCTGAGGACCTGGAATCCGGATTATGTCCCCAGGTTTAGCAGAAGAGATCTACCCCGAGATATACGGGACAAGAGCAGACATTGGAGCAGTACCAGCACCAGAGGACGAGGTGATGCCAGAAGATTTCTTCTGAGTATTTAAATTTCTGTTCTTGATACTCTTATTTCCTGTTTATTGAACTGCTGTATCAAACTCATTATCGGGTTATCTTCTGTGGATGAGATTAATATCATAGACCTTTATAGTTATTTTACAGCTTAAGTACACCCTGATGGGTCCATTAAATTGGGTTTGCCCATCGGTGTGTGCTGCTGGCCATTGCCACGTGTCTAGTCCCTCGGTATTTTTGGGACTGGAACGTGACATAGTTTTTTTTGGTGGCCCATGCAGGTCAACGACTAAATTATTTTGATTTCAACTAAGGAATCGAGCAAGCCTGCGTTAAAAATAGGATAAGTTATAGGATCTCATCCACTTGATTGAATCGTTCTTGATCTTTATATCGGATTTGAATTAATTTCTTGACTTGCATCCTGCCTTGAATCCCCTGTACGCCTTTTATAGTTTATTTTGTATGCAGAGTAATGGAATCACAAGCAAGCAATGAGACTCCTGTAGGAACACCACAAGGTGCTGTGGTCACCTACGAAGATGAAGTGACACCAGAAGATAGAGGTCAATCAACTCAACAAGGTAATCAAGCAGATTAGCTCGCCTCGAGGATACAACAAGACGATATTCCACTACTGTCGTAGTTTACTCCATCGATGTCTACTTTTCCACCAAGACAGCTTATGGACGGATAGCAGATGTTCCAAATGTTCTACGCCATGATGCAAGCCCAACAGAAGGTTCATCAAGAAGCCCAGCAACAGCAGATGACACCACCACAAGGATGCGAACAAGCTTTTGTGATGATAATGGAGAACGCACAGACTCGTGGAGTAGCGAATACGCGTAAGATTTAAGTTATTCATAGCTATCTATTCCCAGTGTTGCTTTAGCACGTGCTTGTTAGTCCACTCCCTAGCCTAAACCTAATATTTTGAACTTGTTAGTAATTGATACCCAAGTTTTCCTAAGCTATAGATATCCTTGCTCTATTCAGATTTTATTACTCTTGATTTACTTATATTTCATTTGCTTAGGGATATGTTTTTATTCCTTCCCTACAAATTTTGCTTAAACCTCACACTTTCTCTCGATTTCTCCTTATTCATAATTCTTTATTCTTTGTGTCGTGCTTTGAATATGTTTTACAACCGTGTCATCTCTTCTGACCGGTTATATTTTTCTTAATTGTGAGGATGCAATTCTTTTAAGAAGGGTAGATTGTAAACACCCGAAATTTTTTTTAAAATTTAAAAATAATTTTCAGGATTTTTTGGAAATTTTAACTAATTAAAATTAATATTTTTTGGAATTAAATCAATTTTATAATTTTATTAAATATTATAATATTATGAAATAATATTTTTGTGTGTAAAATAAATAATTAGTCATAGTGTAATTTTTCTGTAATTTATTGGACCAAAAAACTATTTTTAAATGGCCAAAAATATAGTTTTTAAATAAACCAAAATAAATCGGATTAAACCAACCGAACCAAACCGGTTTAAACTAAACCGACCCAACCCAAACAATAACGGGTCGGATTCGGATCCGTACCCGCATCCAAAACCCGCTAGCCCAACCCGTAGCTACAGTAACTGCTACAGTAAACCCGCCGTTCCCCCGACCCTCCTCCATCTTCCGCCGCGGCCGTTCACGCCGCAACCGCCGCCGCTTCGCCTTCCCGCCCACTCATCTCCCCACCGGCAGCCCCTAGCTCTTCTCCTTCCCGCCGCCTGCAACCGTCACCCACCACCACTATAAAACCCACCGCTACCACTGCCAACACTAACCACCAGCAACTGCTCCACCCGACTTCGACATGCCAACCGACCTCGACCCACCGACGGCCACCCCGAGCTCCTTCGGTCGACCTGCCTCCGCCGCCTCTCCACACCGAGTTCCCCGGCCACCTTTCCTCCGGCCGCCACAGACTCCGACCACGATCTCAGCCCCAGCCATCTCCCCAACACCCGACGCCTCCGCCCCGAGTCTCTGCCGTGAACCCCCGAGCTGCCACCGCCTCCTCCGCGAGCCCGACACTCCGGCGACTCCTCCGGCGAAGAACCCCGGCGACCTCGAAGACCAGCAGCCGCAGCAGCGCCGCCATCCGTTGCCAACGTGCGCCGCGCTACCTCGCGTACGCGAAATACGAACGTTTCCGGCCTCCTGTTCCGGTGAGCCTTTTTCTCTCCTCGCCGCATCATTTTTTGAATAGACTGTTGTGATATGTTTGCTACGTGACCCTCTCGAAATCCGTGCAATCAGTTCGGGGTATCGCGTCCTGTGTCGGTCGTAAATCGTAACGCAAAATCAGGAAATATTCTCAATTTCGGAAATTCAAAATTTGGCCCGAACTCACAAGTTCATGGCGATTTAATCCCTACCTAATTAATATTTTCAAAATTTCCCTTGAACAGTAATTTAGATGGGATAACCTAGTTTTAAAATCCGATATTAGTGTAATTTATGGTGTTGTAATTTGTAAGTTATTCGTGGTTAAAATTGACCAAAAAACTTGGTTATTCAAAACCTAATTTTTTCGGAACTGGGTGCGCCCCGCTATACGAGGCGACTTGGTCATGTATGAATTTCACTGAAAGGTGCGCACCGTCAATACGGACGTGTGGGATTTTGTGAAAGTTGATTTGGATGTGTGTGCACACCGAAATCAACGTGTATCCGTCGACAATGCCCCATATCGACCATATTTTAAAACTCGTTGTAACTTCGTGTGTGCTCGTTGTTTCGCAATGAAACTTGCGCTATCGGACTCGTAGCGATACGCTGGTCCTGTGACCCAAGTTTGGTTCAATTCTGAGAACATTGACAAAATCCCGTATCGTGGGCCCCACGGCTCCACTTGACGGGCGATTTTGTGATCGGCTCATCGGAATTCAGTTCTGGACATTCTGTTGGGTTCGTATCGTTGTTATGGACTTGTAGACACTATGTTTGACAAATTTGGAGAACTTTGTCTTTGGCACGTTTTTCGGTGCGAAGTGGGCCACACGTGGACCCCGCTTTGACCAGAAACTGTCAATTTTGCCCTTGTGTCCAAATTGGACTTATGGATAGGCAATCCCAGCTATTTCATATCTTCTGAGAATGATCGTAATGATTATTTCAGCAACCAAAGGAGTACTTGAAGATTTCTCGGATACCGGAGCAACTGTTGGAATCCAAACCCCAGGCAAGTGTACCTTGCCAATCTTGCAGTACTTGCTACATTATATTCTCTTAATTTATTTATATGATGTATCTGTTCAACCTAGGACCGTGTGATATTACTTAACGTCCGAATAAGATTCGGGTGGCAACGTCGTACGCGGAGTTGTGTAACGTCACCTAGAGATTGATATCGCGACCCTATACATTTTCGTGCTTGCATTATCAAGTACGTCATACCATAGGACACTTGACACTGTTCATGAGACAGAATCTTCCTGAAATATTCATGGTGATTCTTTATAGGTTACATGATTCGTGACATAGATATTACATATGCTTAGCTATCATTATGACTCGCTGCATCAGTTAGAGGTCATGATCTTGCGTGACATGGACATGAGACATCGTGGACATGAGACGTATGATTACATTGGGTGGAAAGAGACACACAAGATACATGCTGATTTTATATATTATTACGGTGCCGTAGCCACGCAGAGCTAGGCCCTACATGATATCACTTCTACCGGCTCCCCGACACAGAGCTTGTAGTAGTCTCAGCCTGAGTTCTAGTGATGCTCTCATTTGCATATCACTTAGCTGGTTACGTAGTTTGCCCTATTGATACATTTTTATATACTGTATTTATTTGGCTTAAGTTATTCTTGTACCTTGCTATGTCCCCTAAGGACCTAGAATCCGGATTATGTCCCCAGGTTTAGCAGAAGAGATCTACCTCGAGATATACGGGACAGGAGCGGACATTGGAGCAGTACCAGCACTAAAGGACGAGGTGATGCCAGAAGATTTCTCCTGAGTAGTTACTTTATATACTTAGTCATTTCTGTTCTTGATACTCTTATTTCCTGTTTATTGAACCGCTGTATCAAACTCATTATCAGGTTGTTCCCCAAGACTTTATTGAAACTTGTTGATTATTATTTCATCTTGATTATTCTGATATTGATTGTATTTATCTTCTGTAGATGGGATTAATATCATAGACCTTTATAGTTGTTTTACAGCTTAAGTACACCCTGATGGATCCATTAAATTGGGTTTGCCCATTGGTGTGTGCTGCTGGCCATTGCCACGTGTCTAGTCCCTCGGTATTTTTGGGACTGGGGCGTGACAAGAAGTACTGTGTAAGTTGGTTTTTACGTGCAGGTAATGTGCGGAGTTCAGTGTGATCGGAGTAGTGCCTCGCAATGGAATAATACATGGAACGTTTTATTGGAAATCAGTGTGTTCGTTTAGAATGGTACAGAAATAGCAGATTCGAGCGATAATGTCGTCTTCCTTAGTCCGATCGGATCGGATGATTTGGAGAGCACGGTCTGCTCGCACGGTTATACCAATTAAGTAGATCGTGCTTCGAATCAGACCACGGATTCAAGGAATCGATATATCGACAAAGGCAGAGTATTAGGCAGATTTAGATAAGGTGGGCGGACTCTGTCCCTTCTCCACTACTCTTTCATGCCTAACAAAAGGAATACACTTTATATCTTGAACACTTAGTCAGAATATTGGAAATATCGTATTGTGGCATTCATAGATTGTGTGTTGTTCGGATAAATAGAGTTGTGGCTTTTAGACGAACATTATGATTGGAACAACGGGATCACTTCATCGAGCGAGCGTGCATTTGTGCACGAGTATCAAATAGTAACATCTCGTCAAGCGAAGCGTACAGTTGTGGTTTGAAACAATGCGACTGTGTCGATAGGGGAGTGTTGTACTGTGAGACTCGTCTCACTATCGTGTTTTTTTTATGTTCATATCTTGTATATGTGTTCTATTGTTGTATATTGCTTTCCGTATATTTTTCTGGATTTTCTTAGCTGCTCTTATGTAATTTCTAGATTTGTGAATAGTATTAACCACCCTTGATATATAACCCCTCACTTTCTCTCTCTTCCCTATTCTTTCACTTTTTTCTCTTTTCATTTTCTTCTCCTTTCCTCTCCCCTCCTCCCTAGCCGAGAGCAGCCCATGACCGGTCCCCCTCCCCTTTCCCTTGGTAGTAGTGGTAGTAGTTAGTGGTGGTTCTAGGCAAGTACATCTTGCCAAATGAGAAAGAACTTGCACTTTTATATTATTATAGATTTCTTGTATTTTATTAGTCTATATTGTGCTCTATGAACTCCTATGCATGTTTACTTCTTGGTATTTTCGGTTTTGATAGCTTGGTTGGACTAGATCTACATTTTTAGTTTAATGTGTTCTTGACATTTTTATGGTTTTGATCTCTTAAAACTTGTTATTTTCAAAAACTAGTTGTTCTATGTGAGAGAGCATCTGATTTCAAGTGATTTAAAACTTTACTTCTCTGGATTTGAGATGGAAATAAGGATTTCATGGAGAATCACATTTTCAGGACTTAGAGCTTTTCCATGACTGAAACTTGCTATTCCGGGATGAAAGAGCTCTATGCGGCCTGCTTTGCATGCGGCCTGGACTCCTCTCTCCAAACTCAGCATGCGTCTATCTTGTCGGACGCATGGCTGAATCTGCACAAGTGCCCCTTGACCAAATGCATGAAACTTGAATAAAAGATATTTTTCTAAGTTTCTGATTCCATGCGGCCCAGAGGAGCATGCAGCTCAGAGGAGCATACGGCCAAAATTGTCCATGCGGTCCCGAGCTATGCGTCCCTTTCCCAATGCATGACTCAGTGCCACGTTGGCACAATTTCCTATGAATTTGCCTTTTCTTCTCTGGCACGTTTTATTGGCCAGTCACATCAGTCACTTCTCTGACATGCTTTATTTGCTAGTCACTTCAGTCACTTTCCTGACCTTGTGTTTCTCCCCTGTCACTCAACCCTTGTTCCGGGGAGTGGACCTTGTCTTGATCCAAGCGGCCAGTTTCTTGCATGCAGCCAGCTTCTTGCATGCGACCTGCTTCTTGCATGCAGCCAGTTTGATCAATGCGACCAGCTTCTTGCATGCAGCCAGTTTGATCCATGCGTCCAGTTACTTGCCTGCGGCCAACTCATCTCCTACACTTCTAGCACTTATAGTAGCAATATTTTTCTTTGTTATATGTTCTTTTATGGATTATTTACTCCTTGTTCTTGGCCCAATTAGTTAAATTCATATGATGCATGCTATTTCTAAATTTCTTATAACCTGGATGATATACCTACAAGAACAAGGAATACCCTGAACATGGAATGTAATGACACTATTAAATTGAGAACTCCCGGCACCTGACTTGTACTGAATGAACTTGATCTCTGACTCCAGATACCTGACATGTACTGATAAACCTGATAGTGTCTCGACGTAGTTCACTCTTGACATGCTAGAATCTCTAGAACTGAAATGCTTGTACTAATAAAATAAATTCTCGTGGTTGATTGCTTATCCTTGTCCTGATTGTACTTGTCAAGCTATTGTCCAGTCTTGCATCATGTCTAAGGCAGATTTTTGAGCACCACGGTCAGGAATCCTTGATAACTTGCCTAAGTTAATAACTAGAATAATTATCTAGAAACATCTAGAGAGATTTCCTGGCTACATGCAATCCCGGTATCCCAGCGACACCTGATGGATTTGGAGCTCTCCGTCGAGAGGGGCATACTTCCAGCACACCGTCGAGTGTTATAATTTACCAGAAAAATACTATATACTTAATTAATCTATGCTATTTACTCTTACGTCTGAATAACCCGGATAGTCTGCAGGGCATGTGGTTGTATGGAATCTCAACTGCATTTGTTAGTAACCAGGATTGTGATAACCCTAGTTAGTTAATGGTAGTAAGCCGTATGTCATATTTTGGCAGCGATTACATATTTTCAAGTCTTGTCTTGGATCCTCTAGCTACTAATCCTGAACTGTACCCGTTATTGATTCCAGAACTGCTTAAACTTTTTATTTACATATTGCTCTTATTTATATTTCCTTATGTTTTTGTATGTTAGCATGCTGGTTTTAGTTCTTAAGTTGCCTCCCTTGTGGTACTTTGCTATTTTGGGGTATGACCCCACTGGTTTTGTATAGCCAGATTTTGGAGCAACACCGTAGGATCTCTCGTATATCCCGCCTCCAGATGGTGAACACGAGGAACACTTGAGGACTTGAGTGAGTTTCTTCTTCATCACCCACCAGATCTTATACTTGTACTTTTGAGGCATTTAGCCACCGAGCACGTTTTTAGCTCGTATTTTAATACTTCATATTCTAGCTTGCGGGCCTACATGTAAAGCATATTCTAGACTATAACTAGAGCTGATCATGTAATATTTTTACTCTGCTAGTTCTTTATTTTGGTAACTAGCTTCATGATCATCTATGTATGTATAGTTTGGGACACCTTACTATTATATTTTTGGTGATTATACTTCTTGTAACTTGTTGCTTGCTTGAGATTGAGACACTTAGGACTCTTGATCCAGGAATGCCCGTTGGATTGTAGAGTAAACCCTCACATGTCTAGACAACTGTGATAGTATCTAGGGATATAGAGTACTCTGGTGTATGCAGCTAGCTTTGTCCAACCCCGCTCTCGAGTATTCTTGTTCTGGGTGTGACACGGTTTAAGTGGTTGTCACGCCCCAGTCCCAAAATATCGAGGGACTAGCCACGTGGCAATGGCCAGCAGCACACACCGATGGACAAACCCAATTTAATAGATCCATCGGGGCATACTTAAGCTGTATTACAATAGTCAGGGTTTACTACAACAAGTCAGAACTAATCTCATCCACACAAAAGATAATAAGATCAACAGCAATAAGAAAAGTAAATCAAACATCCAGTCTCAGCAAAGTAATTCGGGGAACAACCCGATATAAAGTCTGTTACAATTATTTTAATTAAACAGGAAAGAGAGTCTATTTGCCATAATAACTGAGCATGAAGAAGCAGTTGTTCAGGAGAAGTCCTCAGCGATCACCTCGTCCTCAGGTACTGGTACTGTTCCGTGAATTGCACCTGTTCCGTATACCTCTGGATAAACCTCGTCTGCAAATCCTGGGGACATAATCCGGATCCAGGTCCTCAGGGGACATAGCAAGGTACAAGAAAGCTCAAGCCAAAATAAATGCAGTACAGCAAATAATGAAACAATAGGGTCAACTATATAACCATCTATGTGAAATGCAAGTTGAGAGCATCACTAGAACTTAGGCTGATACCACTACAAGCTCTGTGTCGGGGAGCCGGTAGCAGTTATACTATGAGTTTTACTATGTGTTTACTATGGATTATATATATATAATCAGCCTGTAGCCTGTGTATCTCTTCCCACCCAATGTAATCATACATCTCATGTCCACGATGCCTCATGTCCACGTCACGTAAGATCATATCTAATGCAGTGAGTCATACTATGAATATAATGTCTAGGAATGTAATGTCTAAGTCATAAATCCTGCAACCTACACAGAATCACCTTGAATATTTTAGGAAGATTCTGTCTCATGATTTGTGTCAGGCGTCCTGGGTATAATGTACTTGATATGGCAAGTACGAGAATGTAAATGTCACGATATCCATCTCTAGTTGACCTTACACAACCACGCGTACGGTATTGGCACCCGACTATTAATCGGACGCTAAGTAAGTCAAAACGGCCCTAGGTTTAAGCATGTACAATAATTATTTAAAGTCAAAGAAATATGTAACAAGACTGCAAGATGGCAAGGTACACTTGCCTGGGTTTCCGGTTCCAATTGCGGCTTTGACTTCAGCGGGATTTACAGGCAGTACTCCGGTTGCTGAAATAAATATCACCATCAGATCCAGAAAATATAAATCAGCTAGAAATGCCTGTCCTTGAGTCCAATTTGTACACAGGGGCGAAAATGACATTTCAGGTCAAAATATGGTCTAAATGTGGGCCGCTTTGCACGAAAAAATGTGTCAGGGTCAAAGGTCTCCAAAGCAGTCCAACTTAGTGTCAACAAGTCAGGAACGATGATACGAACCCAACGGAACTTCCAGAATTGGATTCCGATGAGCCGATCACAAAATCGCCCGTCAAGTGGAGCATGTAGGGCCCACGACACACGATTTTGTCAACGTTCTCAGAATCGAACCAAATTTGGCTCACAGGACCAGCGTATTGCTACGAGTCCGATGGCATAAGTTTCGTCTCGATCCGACGTATGTACACTAAGTTACAGCGAGATACAGAAAAGTCGGATACGGGGCGTTGTCCGCGGATACGCACTGATTCTGGTGTGCACGCACATCCGAATCAGTTTCTGCGAAATCTCGCACGTCCGTATCAATGACGCGCACGTATCGGTGAAGACCGCACGTGACCAAGTCGTCCTGTTTGGCGGGGCGTACTCGGTTCCGGGGTAAAACAGGGCATTGGTTTTCCTATTTTTGGATCGCGGTTTGCGATCACCACAGGACGCAATGCACCGAGCGGTTTACACGGGCACCGAGGGGGTCATGCAGGCTACGCGATGCAACTGACGGAATAAAAAATAGAGCTACGAGGAGAAAGATACGAGTACCTGAACAGGGCTCAAAAAATAGCGTATCTCGTGTCCGCGTCGTGTATACCGTGTCCTGGACACTGTTCCAAACCGTGTCCAAACTAGGGTTTTAGGGTTCTGGGCTTCGACCACCGGAGTAGGCCGGAGCTCCGCCGGGGGGGGGGCTGTACTGGACGGGGCGGCTGGGCTCGGGGACAGCCGGCTGTGCGGCGAGGGTGGCGGAGAAGGCCGGAGTAGAGAAGGGTTAGGGCTTCCGACGGCCGGGCAGGGCGAGTCCGGTGGCGAGAGGAGAGGGCTGGGAGTCTGTCCGAGGCCGGCGAGGTCTGGAGGCGGTCGCGGGCTGAGGTGGAGGTTGCTGGCGGACATGGCGGAGCGGGGAAGCGCTGATGCCGACTCGAGGGGCTAGCGGAGGGCGGAGGGAGAAGAAGGAAGAGGGGAGGCTGAGGCTGAGACGCTGGTCGGCCGGCTCTGCGGCGAGGTCCGATCGAGGGAGGAGGAGGTGGAGAAGTCCAGCGGAAGATCGGAGGGAGGTGACCGGAGAGGAGAGGGTGGCCGAAGACGACGGCGGAGCTAGGGCAGGGGCGGAGGACAGGCGGAGAAAAGGGGATTTATAGGTGGCGGAAAGAAGCTGGGCCGCCGGCCGTTGCGGGGAGAGGAGGCGGAGGGTCGGCCGGTTGCGGGGAGCCGGAGCGGCGTCGGGGAGGCGAGACGCCACGGCAGTTCAACCGCCGGAGGAAACGAGGGGTCGGGGGAGATCGGGTTTGGGGGTGCACTGTTCACCCGGGTCGGGTCGGGTCTAAGCGGGTCGGGTTGAACCCGGATCCGACCCGCTAAGGCTTGGGCCCGGTTCAACTAGACCGGGTCCGGTTCAGCAGTGGGTTGGGTTCGGGTCAAATAAACCGGGTTTATTAGGGTTCAATTTGGTTTAATTAATAAAATAGTTTTTAGGGTTTTAAAAATACTTCCGGGGTCCAATAAATTCCCAAAAAATTACCCTATGTCTAATTTTTCATTTTACACCATAAAATATTATTTTCATAATATTTTAATATTATTTTTATCATAAAAAGAATATTTTAATAATTAAAACACCTAAATTTAATGTCAGAAAAATCTCAGAAAATTTCAGAAAATTGTGAAAAATTCCAAATTAATATTTCTTGAAAATCAGGGGGTTTACAGTGGTGGCCCATGCAGGTCTGAAAATTCAGAAGTGTGAGGGTTTATCATTGTTTAGATGTCTCAATCATGCTACTCCATGATCTCCTCCAACATCGAATTTGTATCCCAGAAATCTTGATTTAATATCTTCTTTGATCCTCGATCTATCATGTCCTTCCAATTTGATCCTAGTGTTCTCTATCTTTCAGGGATACTGTTCTTGGTCCTTCTGATCAGCCAGCTAGAGTTTTTTCGGTAGCAGGACAACCACCAGCCGGTTAGCTTCTCTTTGCGGTCCAGTCGTAATATTCTAAAGCAGAGTCCAAGATGGTTCAAGATGTGGAACAACAGGTCCAGCCAGAACCACCAGTTGTACCCACAGTGGCAGTCCCGCCAGTACCCACTAATACAAAAAGTGATACACAGGCCCTGATGGGGATCATCATGCAGTTACTAGCATCTCAAGAGCGACGAGGTGACGCTCTCACCCAGTCAGTACAAGAGTCATTAGAGATATGCGGGCATTGTGCCCCAAACACAGCAAGTAACTTCAATTGCCTCCAACCCTCATATTTTTATGGTATCGAAGATACGATTGCTTCAGATGCGTGGCTTCAGGACATTGAAGCTATCCTAGAGGCAGCATTAGTGCCTGACAGAGAGCAAGTATTACTAGTTCGACTATAGTTGCTAGACTTGGCTCGAGACTGGAGGGCAGCACAGATGATTTCTCTGACAGTACCCGTCCATTGGGCCGTCTTCAGCGAGAGGTTCCAGATGAGGTACTTTGACATAGTATCACGTTATGACCTTCAACAAAGGTTTAATAACTTGAAGCAGATGGGCAGGACTGTCGACGACTATACGGCAGAGTTCTGCAGACTAAGTCGGTTTGCCCCCACCTTGGTGGCAACCAAATTAGATAGAGCTAGGAGGTTCCAGCAGGGACTTCACCTGGAGATTATATTAACAGTAGAATAATATGAGTTTCAGACTTTTGATGCCGTATTGTGGACAACAAGGAGGCATGAGTATACCTCCCAAAGAATCGTGTATATAACTGGAGGAAGGAAGATGACTCATACCTCAAGAGGTTCTTACTCCCAGTCTTCAGCACCAGCCCCGGCAGATAGGGCCTTACCCATTGGATCTCTGAGGAGGCTAGCATCAACAGCCTTGGTCCAGCAAACAGCACCAACCCGACCCCAGCAATAGAGGACATCTTCTTCAGTAGGGTGTTCTTATTGTGGGAAACCTGGGCATGTATTTTCTGAGTGCCGCAGTAGCACAAGAATTGTGTTTAGCCTATGGAGCTCCAGGACACAGAGTGGGATCTTTCCCATACAAAGCCAGTTTATTATCGTCTTTTCCAGCAGGACCACAGTATAGGGCTCCAGTACCGGCTCAGCAAAACTAGGGTCAGAGGCCTTTGCCGACACAATCTCAAGTATACCAGCAACAAAGGCCACATCAGTATGTGAAGGACCAAGCCCAAGTACATGCCAGACAAGGAGGTTCGCAGCAGAGAGGACCAACACCGAGAGAAAGAAGTCAGGCAATGCCACTCATTATGGAAGAGCAGTTGGCTTCAGGTGAAGTAGTGGCAGGTACCATTCTCGTCAACTCTCATTCAGCTTCAGTATTGTTTGATTCAGTTGCATCGGATTCTTTTATGTCTGCATGATTTGCGACATGAGTTAGTTTGTAACCCGAATCCTTATCAGTAAGACTCAATATACTTACTGGTAATGGTATCATGGCAGTCGATAGAGTTTATGTATCATGTCGAGTCATAGTGTGCGGGCGAGAATTTCCTGCCAGATTGATAGAATTTTTTATGGGAGATTATGACGTCGTCTTAGGCATGTATTGGTTAAGTGCTCGATACGCGACGATAAATTGCCATGCTGGAAAGGTTATCTTTCGTATTCCCTGGGAAGATAAATTCTCATTTTCTAGAGGCAAAATAGAGTCTTCACCAGCAACCATGAGAATGGCAGTAGCGGAAGAAGTACGATTCCCCAGAGTTGTTGATGAATTCCCAGATGTATTTTCAGAAGAACTTCCAAGTATGCCACCAGAAAGACAAATTGAGTTTATCATCGATCTACTTCCCGGAACAGCCCCAGTGTTAGAGAGAGTCTACAGGATGGCGCCTTCAGAGTTAGAAGTCTTGTACCGAATGATTAAAAAATTGAGAACCAAGAGATTCATTCGTACTAGTAGATCATCTTGGGGAGCTCCGATGCTACTTGTGAAGAAGAAGGATGTCACGTCACGATTATGTGTTAATTATTGTACCCTCAATGCAGTAACCATCAAGAATAAGTATCCATCGCCTCGGATAGATGACTTGTTCGACCAGCTTAGTGGAGCAACAATATTATCGAAGATTGATTTACAGTATGGATATCATCAGATTAGAGGCAGAGAGCAAGATATACACAATACAGCATTCAGGTCAAGATATGGCCATTGGGAGTTTCTAGTGATGCCCTTTGGAGCAACTAATGTGCCAGCAATATTTATGGATCTTATGAATCATATTTTTATGCCTTACCTGGACAAGTTCGTGATAATGTTTATCGACGGCATCTTGGTGTACAGTCGGAGTGAAGCAGAGAACGAGTAACATCTTCGAGCAGTTCTTCAAATTCTCAGAGAACATAAGTTATATGCAAAGTTCAGCAAATGCGAGTTCTGGTTTGATCGTATTTCCTACTTAGGCCATATCATTGCCAGAGGTGGAGTGGAGGTAGATCCCAAGAAGATAGAAGGCGTTGAGACGTGACCAGTATCCATAACAGTTGCAGAAGTTCGCAGTTTCTTGGGATTAGTAGGATATTACCAATGATTTATGGTGAACTTTGCTAGAATTTCTGCACCCTTGACATAAGTAACACAGGAGGATGTACGCTTTGATTGGATATATGCATGTTAGACCTCTTTCGAGAAGATTAAGCAGAAATTGATCACAACACCTATTTTGATGCTTCCGGACGGGACAGGTGGATTCACAGTTTATTGTGATGCGTCCGACAAGGGACAAGGATCTGTTCTAATGCATTATGTCAATGTTATAGCTTATGCGTTCTGGCAGCTTCAAGATCTTGAAAGAAATTATCCGACGCACGACTTGGAGTTAGCAGCAGTTGTTTTCGTACTCAAACTTTGGACATATTACTTATATGGAGATCGAGTAGAGATTTATTCCGATCACAAGAGTTTGAAGTATGTCTTTATCCAGAAGGATCTTAACATGAGGCAAGTAAGATGGCTGGAGTTAATGATAAACTATGATCTTGACCTTCAGTATCATCCTGGGAAGGCCAATGTGGTAGTGGATGCTTTGAGCCGGAGAGCAGGAGCTTATTTTCTTACAGCGCAGCGAGAGATTTTAGAAGATCTTCAAGAGATGGGCGTAAAAGTAGTATTGCCTGGCAATGTAGTATTGATGGTAGGTCTATAAGTTCAGTCCAGTATAGTAGAAAGAATCAAGATAGCACAGTCAACAAATGCCAAGATTTAATGACTCAGAAAAGAGTGTGAGGCAAAGCGTAGACCCGAACTTAGCATTCCTAGTGACGAAACTCTCCGTTTTGGGAATCGTCTTTATGTACCTAACGGAGACCTTCGTCGTGAGATTATATCGGAGGCCCATAGTTCACAATATTCAGTACATCCCGGAGGAACCAAGATGTATAGAGACATTCATCAGCATTTATGGTGGAATGGAATGAATCGCGAGATAGATCGATTTGTTTCTCGATGTTTGGTATGCCAACAAGTTAAAGCTGAGCATCAGAGAACAACATGACTTCTTCAACCTTTACCAATTCCGGAGTGGAAGTGGGAGCATATTACCATAGATTTCGTGATAGGTCTACCTAGGTACCCAGCTGGCAGGGATGTTATTTGGGTAATAGTGGACCGATCTACAAAATTTGTATACTTTCTTCCTTTTAGGATTGGCCAGTCCACAAAACAGTTAGCCGAGATGTACATGAGACAGATTGTTAGACTACGTGGGGTACCAGTTAGCATAGTTTCAGATAAAAATTTCAGATTTACTTCTCACTTTTGGCAGAGTCTTAAAAAGAGCTTAGGCATCCGCCTGAAGTTCTGTACGGCTTATCATCCCAGACAGATAGTCAGTCGGAGTGAACCATCTAAACTCTAGAAGATATGCTTCGTTCATGTACCCTTGACTTTGGTTGTTCGTAGGAGGATCACTTACACCTGGTAGAGTTCTCCTACAATAACAGTTTCCAGGCCAATATCCAGATAGTACCCTTCGAGTCACTGTATGGCAGAAAGTACAGATCCCCTATAGCTTATGATGATATTGGCTAAAGACAATTGCTTGGTCTAGAAATGATAGCCCAAACAGCTGAAGTAGTCAAGCAAGTCTGAAAGCATCTTCAAGTAGCACAAAATTGCCAGCATCATTGGACCGATTCGCATCGGCGACCTCTTGAGTTTTCTGTCGGCGACCATGTATTCCTTCAAATTTTGTCTACCCGCGGAGTCATCAGATTTGGTGTACGAAAAAAGCTTAGTCCAAGGTACATAGGTTCATTCGATATTCTTGAACGAGTAGGAGATATTTTCTATTGTCTTGCTCTTCCGCCGTCGCTTCGTGAGATACATAATATTTTTTATGTATCCCAGCTGCGACGGTATATACCGGATGCAAGCCATATCCTAGATCATTCAGAATTGATTGTTGGTACTGACCTTTCGTATGAGGAGAGGCATGTATCCATTTTGGACCGGAGAGAAAAAATTCTCAAGAACCGGACCATTCGTTTAGTCCGAGTTGCTTGGGGGCATCACTCACTGGACTAGTCAACTTGGGAGCGTGAGGATGATATCCGAGCTCGATACCCGTATCTGTTTGACTCGTGAGGTATACTTGTTCATATATCCTGTACCCTGATCTTGTCTTGTGCATGCTTGACTTATTCTAGATAGCTCATAGCTTGTGATTGGCACACATACGATGTTGCTTATTTTATTGCCTGATTCCTGTAGTCTCCTTGCTAGATCCTGTGCCATATTAAAATTCTGAGGAAGAAATATTTCTAAGGAGGTGAGAGTTGTGAGACTCGTCTCACTATCATATATTTTTCATGTTCATATCTTGTATATGTGTTCTATTGTTGTATATTGTTTCCCGTATATTTTTTTGGATTTTTTTAGCTTCTCTCATATAATTTCTAGATTTGTGAATATTGTAACCACCCTTGATATATAACCCCTCTCTTTCTCTCTCTTTCCCGTTCTTTCACTTTCTCCTTTTTTTATTTTCTTCTCCTTTTCTCTCCCCTCCTCCCTAGCTGAGAGCAGCCTAGGACCGGTCCCCCTCCCATTTTCCTTGGTAGTAGTTAGTGGTGGTTCTAGGCAAGTACATCTTGCCAAATAAGAAAAAATTTGCACTTTTATATTATTGTGGATTCTTGTATTTTATTAGTCTATATTGTGCTCTATGAACTCCTATACATGTTTACTTCTTGGTATTTTCGGTTTTGATAGCTTGGTTAGACTAAATCTATATTTTTAGTTTAATGTGTTCTTGATATTTTTATGGTTTTGATCCCTTAAAACTTGTTGTTTTCCAAAACTAGTTGTTCTATGTAAGTGAGCATCTGATTTCAAGTGGTTTAGAATTTTACTTCTCTGGATTTGAGATAGAAATAAGGATTTCATGGAGAATCATATTTTCAGGACTTGGAGCTTTTCCATGACTGAAACTTGCTGTTCTGGGACAAAGAAGCTCTATGTGGCCTGCTTTGCTTGTGGCCTGCAATCATCGCTCCAAACTCAGCATGCGGCCATCTTGTCGGATGCATAGCTGAATCTGTACATGTGTCCTTTGACCAAATGCATGAAACTTGAACGAAAAAATTTCTCTAAGTTCCTGATTTCATGCGGCCCAGAGGAGCATGCAGCCAAAATTATCCATACGGCCCCGAGATATGCGTCCCATTCCCAATGTATGACTCAGCGTTGCGTTGGCACAATTTCTTCTAAATTTGTCTTTTCTTCTCTAACACGCTTTATTGTCCAGTTATTGGCCAGTCACATCGGGGTCACTTCTCTGACATGCTTTATTGGCTAGTCACTTCAGTCACTTTTCTGACCTTGTGTTTATCTCCTGTCACTCAACCCTTGTCCCGAGGAGTGGACCTTGTATTGATCCATGCGGCCAGCTTCTTGCATGCGGTCAGTTTGATCCATGCGGCCAGCTTCTTACATGCGACCAGTTTGATCCATGCGACTAGTTTTTTGCCTGCGGCCAGATCATCTCCTGCACTTCTAGTACTTATAGTAGCAATATTTTCCTTTGTTATATGTTCTCTTATGGATTATTTACTCCTTGTGCTTGACCTAATTAGTTAAATTCATATGATGCATGTTATTTATAAATTGCTTATAACCTGGATGCTACACCTACCAGAACAGAGAATACCCGGAACATGGAATGTAATGGCACTGTTGAACTGAGAACTCCCGACATCTGACTTGTACTGAATAAACTTGATCCTGACTCCAGATACCTGACATGTACTGATAAACCTGATAGTGGCTCGACGTAGCTCACTCTTGACATGCTAGAATCTCCAGAACTAAAATGCTTGTACTAATACGATAAATTTTCGTGGTTGATTGCTTATCCCTGTCCTGATTCTACTTGTCAAGCTATTGTCCAGTCTTATATCATGTCTAAGGCAAATTTCTGAGCACCACGGTCAGAAATTCTTGATAACTTGTCTAAGTTAATAACTAGAATAATTATCTAGAAGCATTTAGAATAATTTTTTATCTACATACAATCCCGGTATCCCAGCGACACCTGATGGGTTTGGAGCTCTCCGTCGAGAGGGGCACACTTCCAGCACACCGTCGAGTGTTACAATTTACCAGAAAATACTATATACTTAATTAATCTATGCTATTTACTTTTACGTCTGGATAAACTGGATAGTCTGCAGGGCATGTGGCTGTATGGAATCGCAACTGTATTTGTTAGTAACCAGGATTGTGATAACCCTAGTTAGTTAATAGTAGTAAGTCGTTGGTCATGTTTTGGCCGCGATTGCATATTTTCAAGTCTTGTCTTGGATCCTCCATCTATTAATCCTGAACTGTACCCATTACTGATTCCAGAACTGCTTAAACTGCTTATTTATATATTGCTCTTATTTATATTTTCTTATGCTATTGTATGTTTCCATGCTGGTTTTAGTTCTTAAGTTTGCTCCCTTGTGGTACTTTGATATTTTGAGGTCTGACCCCACTGGTTTTTTTGGCCAGATTTTGGAGCAACACCGCAGGATCTCCCGTACATCCTGCCTCCAGATGGTGAACACGAGGAACATCCGAGGACTTGAGTGGGTTTCTTTTTCATCATCCACCTGATCTTATACTTGTACTTTTGAGGCATTTAGCCACCAAGCACGTGTTTAGCTCGTATTTTAATACTTCACATTCTAGCCTGCGGGCCTACATGTAAAGCATATTCTAGACTATAGCTAGAGCTGATCATATAATATTACACTCTACTAGTTCTTCATTTTGGTAACTAGCTTCATGATCATCTATGTATGTATAGTTTGGGACGCCATACTATTATATATTTGGTGATTATTCTTCTTGTAACTTGTTGCTTGCTTGAGATTGAGACACTTAAGACTCTTGATCCAGGAATGCCCGTTGGGTTATAGAGTAAACCCTCACATGTCTAGATAGCCGTGATCGTATCCCGGGATATAGAGTACTCTGGTGTATATAGCTGGCTTTGTTCGCCCCCGCTCTCTAGTATCTGGTTCTGGGACGTGACATGTATCCATGGTACACTGTGTCGAGAAGCGGCATAGTGCTTTGTGGTATAATTTAATAATGGTATAACGTTATGAGTAGATACATATCATCTTTAGTTACGTTTCAAAGTTGTGCTTGCGTCCTAGTTAGTTATTCATCGTTGCATAGTCAAGGACAACCTGTGCACATGGTTTGGATATTTCTCGAATATGGTAGGCACCGGGGCACCGAGGAATCATTGGAAGTGCTTTTGAAGCATGATATAGCGAGATATAAAGATGAGGTATTGCAAACTTTGGATGGATGGCACATCGCTTACTTCGACTCATGTTTCGATGCGAGGCAATTGCGGGAACTACTGTTGAGACGTTGCAACCAAATATATTGGAAGGACGACCCACATTTGTTTTATATGTCCATTATGGCTCGTCCAGTGACCTTCATATAGATAGAAGTCAATTTGATAATGTACGTTTGTGTAGACGGCTAATGCTCAACTTGCCTCGGGCAAGAGTGTGCACATCGATGATGGTAACAAGACTCAGATAGTGATGCGGTTCGATAGGTTTCATATGTTTTGCTTGTGCGAATAGAATATAACATGCTAGTGTGCTTACATGATTTCAATGCTTATATGTGTAACATGTCTTACTGCTTTTATATAACATGCCATGAATGATTTGGAATCGATCTAAGTAAATAACTAGCAAAACCACTATATAATAACTGTTTGAATTCACATGATTACATAGTATTGGTCTAGGCGAGTGAGTTATCCTTCTCACCAGTACATGATGTGTACTGATCCACATTTGTAGGCATCTTTTTCAGGTACTCAGGTACGAAGTCTTAGCTTGGATATACGGGACGATGTATTGAACGATGAGATCCTTTGTAAGCAAGAGAAAGCTAGTGTATTGTAAGCCATTGTGGCATTCTCATTTTGGACTATTGGGAGCCTTGTAACCTATTTGTTATCAATAAAGAGGTTCGCTTCATGTACTCTGATGTGTTCTTGTTTGTAACATTACTTTTCTTTCGCTACAACTTGGTCATTTCGATGATAACCATAACATTTAACGTTCTTGCCTTGTGCGAGCGCAACTCCAAGCTCGTACGACATCACGCCCTGAGGAGGATAATTTTTCTGTGGGAGCGTTGGTGTGGTGATATCACGTCCAACGAGGACAATCAAACTTGAGGGAGATCAGGGCGTGACAACTATTAGGGAAAAGATGAACAAAGATTCAAGTAACATTAAGTATATCAAGTCCGATGACCAAAAGATAATTAGAAAGAGAATATGATCTTAGGAGAGGTGGATGAGTTATTTTCATAAGTTGTTTAAGGAGAGCAAACTAGAGAATCTTAGTTTAGATTTAGAGTAATCTCAAGATAAGCCATATTGCTATTTTCGTAAATTAGAGTTTTTGAAGTTAAGGATGTATTAAAGAAAAAAAAATTAGAAAAGTTATAGAACTTGATGATATTCCTATTTAGGTTTGAAAATATTTAGGAAAAAAATGATTGGTATGGCTTACTATTTATTCAACAAAATTCTAAGAATTAAGAAGATGTTGGATGAATGAAGAATCAATATTATAGTATCCACATACAAGAACAAAAGAGATAAACAAAATTATAATAATATTGAGACATTAAGCTTATGAGTCATAATATAAATTTTATGGGAGAGTCGTTAAGCAAAGATTAAGAAAAAAAAAACTAGAATTTAAGAGAATCAATTTGATTTTTTTTCAAGACTATATCTAGTAAGAAAACTATTACTTACTTAAAAGACTCACATAAGGAACTAACTTAAAGAAATCTAATGATCGAGTTCTTTGGAAGGTGGATTTTGAAAAAGAAACAAGTTCCTAGTAGTTATACTGAGACTATATATTAAGGCTATGTCTAACAGGCTACGACGATCATGTGAATTATTGGAGAGAGAACTGTTCACTATTACCTTTGGCTTATATCAAGGATCAATATTGTGTCATTATTATTTTGTGATAGTTATGGATAAAATTACTAGGCATATACATGAGGAGGTTACATGGTGTATGATATTTGTTAATGATATTGTATTAGTTTCTAAGAGTAAAAACATTGTTAGACACTAAAATAAAAATGTGGAGAGAAACATTCAAACCTAAGGGATTTAAAATTAGTAGAACGAAAATAGAGTATATGAAATATAATTTTGATCCCAAATCAAAAAAATGGGGGAGGAGTCCATATACATGGACAAGAGATGTCTAAGAGTGATAATTTTTGGTACTTTGGATCAATTATCATGATGATAGGGAGATTGAGAAGGATGTCTAGCATTTAAAGAAAACATGATGTTCGAAATGATGTACTTTATGATCATAAGATACCTCTATTGTTGGAAAAAAATCTACAAAACTGCTATAAGACCGGCTATGCTTGATGGATCATAGTATTGGACAATTAAGAAACAATATATACAGAAAGTTAGTGTAGCTTAAATGAGCTAAGATGTGTGAGGAACAATACATTAAATGACATGATAAGAAATAAGTGTGTCCATGGAAATTAGAGGCAATGACAATTAAAGACAAGATGAAAAAAAATGACTTATGGGATTTGCGCATGTGCAATGCAGACCAGTCAATGCTCCTGTAAAGAGGAACGATAGTATAATAGTTAATGGAGCCACTAGTACTAGTGGTAAGCCTTGACAACTATGATTTGAAGTGTAAAAGAAGGATATTGATTTTGTTAGGTTTACCATGCACATGGCTCTTAACATAGTTGAATGGAAGAAGATGATTCGAACAACCGGTTCCAAGAATTTGAGATAAAAGGCTTTGTTGATATTGTTGTTGTGGTTGTAGATGATAAAGTTTCCCTACTTAAAACTCTAGGAGGGTATAGGGAAATTTACCTTCGAGAACAGTAGCTTTGTTTTGTTGGAGGAATGGAGCTTAAGCAATAACTCGGCCAAATTTGATATTAGAACTTCATGATTTCTATTACTATGCTATTCTAGTACGATCTTAATCCTTTTATGTACATAGGATTTAATTGCTATGCAACAAAGCATATCTCAGTTTGACTATTGTTGTCCTTTCTAGCTCTTCTTATAACAAAAAGTGTCTGATTCTTGCTTTACTAGTATTTGGTTAACTTTACTTGCATCATATATTACAAAGCGCTTTATGTTTAGTGCAATAAATTTACGTATGTCCGGCCAATTGCAGTTTGGGCTTAATTCTGTACACAAAGGATGCAAAAATTATCTATTAGGGATGATTATGCATCATATATTCCTTTGTCAGTCTTTCGGCACAAAATCCAAGTATACATTATATCATCATAGCATCTTAACATGTACATGCAAATTAGAGGAACACTCCAGCCAACTAACAGCTAGTCAGATTTCAATTGGTTCCTCCGAGTATTTCCTTTCTCATATATCAGGAATTCATTGATGCTTGTATCTCTTCCAGCGTTCGGCCTTTAGTTTCAGGTACTACCCTTGCGACGAACACAACTGTGGATGCACAGGCTGCAGAGTAGAGAAAAAATGTACCTGGAACCATAACAAACATGTAAACTACTTGAACACAAGCTCAGAAAGTTGTTACAACTCCCTCTTGCCATTTGGTCTTTTAATTGAGTCATTCTCTTGCTCGAGTCGCCCTCACCACAAATCAAGTACTGACTCGGGCAGGAAGGGCATCGTTGTGACCAGTCATAAACATCTTCTCTATCCTTAATTAGTAGTCGATGATGAATTTTTGTTTTTGTAAAAGTCTACAATGTTTTTTCATCATGAGTATCGATACAACTATTTCGTGAATATGCAAGCTTGACTACGATGGTTGGTTTGATAGATTGTTGATTACCTGCAGGACTCCAGCTCATGAGGAAGTTGAAAGCGTAGGTCGTCAGCCAGGAACCTGACCAGCTCACAAGGGTAACTAAGCTTCCAGCAGTTCCTTTGATATTGATAGGAAATATCTACAACAGACACAATTTATATTTTTTATTTTCTCTAAAAAATCAACCGAAATCTTGACGAGTATGAAAAGGTACCCCAAAAACAAAACCTACCTCAGACATCATCACCCATGGAACACCTCCCATTCCAATTGAGAATGATCCAGAAAACACCTGTTGCATTGAAAAGATTAGGAAGTTTTGAATGCATAAAATGGCGGGAAAATTAAGTCTTCTTTCAATGAGAATTTTCATCAGGAAGATATTATTAACAAGTAGAGAAGACTTCCTAAAAATGTTTATTTTGCTTACCAAGATGCCAGTAAGAGCTAGGGCTGGAACCCACTGCATATAAATTTCTCGGCCCTGTTTCAGAATAGTCTTAGTGCCCAAGCTGAGAACAGTTATTGGCTAGGTAAGTTCGCGGAAACCAGGTAAGGACTGTTACCTTCAAGTAGAATGATATTCCTGTTAGGAAGCATCCTATGGAAGTCCCTGATGCCGATACCTGAAATTTAAGGGAAGTATACTTGTTTGTATCATACGACATTTTAGAAGTAAATGTTGACAAGTGATCTTCCTTACCATGAGAAGAGGCCTTCTTCCGCTCTTATCCATCAGAATTGCACCCAATGCTGTAATTGGTACCTGTAAAAGGAGTAGTACTAGCTATTTACTATGTTTCTAGAATATGGATGTATACAAGTAGGTGATATTGGCAGATTTCGAACCTGAACAGAGCCCATCAAAATGTTTCCGAGGTAGCCTGAGGAAAATCCTGCAGAGACAAAGGTTTCGCTTGCATAGAATCCAATCGCATTGGCCCCTCCAAATTGTTGGAAGACCATTAAACCAACTCCCACCTGAGCATTATGAAGTACTTAATCAAGATACTCCTAACATAAATATTAATGAAATAAGCCTGATTGATTAGTAGATAATAGAAGGCATGCTTACAGTAACCGCATGAATATATCTTCTTTGAAAGATATCTAATAGTTTAGCCTTGGGAAGGTTTTCAAGAGCTTCTATGAACTCCTGAGTAAGAAAAAAAAAAATAGTCTCGTCAACCTTTGATGCTGTTCTCTTTCCAAAGTTTTAAAGACTACTTTGTCCAAGGCTTTTGATAATAGAATTTGAATGGGCTTGAGCTTAGAGTAAGAACCTCGATATCTGCTGCTTCGTTGGAGGTGTCAGCATCCTTTCCTCTCAGTCTCTGTAATGCAACTTCAAACTCTTTTTGCCGTTCAACTTTTGCCTGACAAGTATGTGTGCGTCAGGGTCAGACTTCTTCATGTTTATTAGTTAGTGTTCACTATATACAAAATCTACAATAATGTCATGAGAAATATATTGGTCCCTGCAAACCGAAGAATAAAGGGTTCTTAAAATCTTCGCTTATGCATGGATTAATTGAATAATAGACATTTATCTTATGAGCCTAAGTTTTTAGGGATTTACGAAGTAATCAATGGATTAAGATCATATTTTGATGACAACATCAAACTCACAAACTATATCACTGGATTATAGGCATTTAGTTTTCTAAGATCATATACAGTATGTTGTGTGACACACAGAAGCTCATATGACGAGAATAAAAAGACACAAATTAACCGAACAATACCAACCAAGAACAAACATGCAATGTGGCGATATTACTTGGTTCGGTTAAACAGATCTACTCCACGGAACAAGGGAGAAATAGATTTTATTAAATCAATGAGAAAAAAACCTTACAACAATTACAACCAATACCTTAATTTGAAATCCTACCTTACGAGATCTCCAATGAGCTATCCATCTTCTTCTCTCTAGGTTCCCTTAATGGCTTACAAGAACTTTCTCTTAGCAAAGCCTTCTTAAACTTCAAGCCACCCCAAATCCAGGGCATTAAGAACCCTATTTATTCCTCTTCAAACCAGTCCTATGCGAGGAGCATATATGGACCGTCGATAGCAACAAACTTAGATTTGAATTGTTTCTGGTTCCCATCAGATCCCGACTCATTAGTGTACTATCAGTAAACCACAAGAAGATAGTGTGAGTGGATTTCTGGACCCCCAAACATGCTGGAATGAAATCACTTCACTGGAAGACCGACAAGATACTGGCGGCACTCCTAATGTGTGTCAGTCTGATACACTTGGCTCTATATAGCCCTATATCGTTGTTTCAAATCCTCATCGCCTTCTTCGATTATCGGACGACACCCTTCGCATTCTGTACTTGAAGACGAGCCATATACAACAATCTCTACCTTGGCTTGTCGTTCAACTAGCCATCTCATGAGAATGTTGTCGATATTCCATACTCCTTTAACTTTAGCTCCTCTTTCGTTTTCCCCCACTGACATGGTCTTTATCTAGGATCGCATAGCTGATCATCTCCACAGTCTTGCCAACCATAAAGCTGCTTCTGATATGCTCTTCGCCCAAAATCATGAAACTGCCACGACTCTCTTACCAAGACTGAGAAAGTTTCTCAAGCTTAGGTATTTGAATAGAAATCAAGGCAGACTTGAACTTCTCCATAGGAATCACCTTCGTCATCATGTCCATCGGATGCACCTTGTTATTAGTATTCAAAAGATAATCTTCTTATTGTAATACTTATGTATCTTGTGATACCATATCTGTAAACACCCTGATTTTTGAGAATGATTTTAATATATTTTCCCCCCAATTTTTCGGTATTTTTCTGGACGAAGAAGCAAGGTAATTGTGAGTTAAGGATTTTTAAATGCAGTTTATTAATGTTAAAATATTATAGAAATAATATTTTTGGTGTAAAATGAAAAATCGGACATGTGGTATTTTTCGGTGAATTTATTGGACTCCGGAGACGCGTTTAAAGCCTTAAAAGCTATTGGATTGATAAACCAAACCAACCCAAATTAAACCAAACCAACCCTGATTAAACCGAACCAAACCCAGCTTATTGGGTCGGGTCGGATCCGAGCCAAACCCGACCCGGACCCAAACCCGCATCGGAAACCCTAGCTACCGGAATTACTGTGCATAGCCTATAAATTTCCCTCCCTCGACGTTCGTGCCCAGCCCAGCCGCCACCAGACTTCCCTCTCATCATCCCTCGCCGTGAGCGCCACCGGAACCCTAGCCGTGCTCCTCCCATCTCGAGCTACTCCATCTCCGCCAGGCGTCGACCTCCTTCCCAGAGCTCCCTCCCCCGCGTCTCACTCCTCCTCCTCCGCCGCTCTCCGGCGTCGATTTCCCTGACCTAGACCCCGACTCCCCATCAACTCCCTCCGCCGTGCTCTTCCCTGAACCGGACGACCGCCTCTGACCCCTACTCGACCGCCCAGCCCGACTTCCCCCTCAACTCCTTCTCGCCGCTGCAACCAGCGACCTCGCCGACCCCTTCCGCCGAGTCCAGCACGACGTCGACCCGCCGGCCTGTGCTTCCCCGACTCCACGGGACAGCCACTCGAGCGCCACCCTCTGCCCTAGCCCCGGACGTGGCCAACCCAGGACGCAGCAGCGTCCCCATGACAGGACACAGCAACTTGATCGCAGGACACGACGTTGACGCTCGGACACGTGAGAATCAGCCTTCATGGAGCCCTATTCAGGTATCGTTTTCTCTCACCTCGTAACTCCGTTTTTAATTCCGTCAGTTGCAACGCGTAGACTGTATAACCCTCTCGGTGCCCGTGCAACCCGCTCGGTGCATCGGGTCCTGTGGTGATCGCACACCGCGATCCAAAAATAGGAAAAAATAACGCCCTGTTTTACCCCGGAACTGAGTGCGCCCCGCCAAACGGGACGACTTGATCGCACGCGGTCTTTACCGAAACGTGCGCGACGTTGATACGGTCGTATGGGATTTCACAGAAGTCGATTCGGATGTGCGTGCACACCGAACTCAACGCGTATCCGCCGACACCGTCCCGTATCCGTCCTTTCTGGAACATGCTGTAACTTTGTGTACACACGTCGGATCGAGATGAAACTTGCGCCATCGGACTCGTAGCAATACGCTAGTCCTGTAACCCAAGTTTGGTCCGATTCCGAGAACGTTGACAAAATCGCGTATCGTGGGCCCCATAGGCTCTACTTGACGGGCGATTTTGTGATCGGCTCATCGGAATCCAATTCTGGAAGTTCCGTTGGGTTCGTATCATCGTTCCTGACTTGTAGACACTGAGTTTGAGAAATTTAGAGACCTTTGACCCTGGCACGCTTTTCGGTGCAAAGTGGCCCACATGTGGACCCCGCTTTGGCCCGGAAATGTTCTTTTTGCCCCTGTGTCCAAATTGGACTTAAGGACAGGCGTTTCTAGCTATTTGATATGTAAACTCTCTCACCCAAAATAGGTATTTTGTGTATATTTTATATTATTATATTTATTATAGATGTTGAATTTATTTAGAGTATTCTCTTAGTTAATTAGAAAATAATTTTTTTATATATAAATATTTATTTAGAATTATTTTTAGGCTATTTTAGATTATTGGAATTTTTTCATAATTTTTAGTTAATTAAAAACTAGTAACACTAATTTTTTAGGATTTTGAAGAATTTATTTTATGTTCAAACTTAATTAAAAATATCCCAAAATTTTATTTTAGGTTTTAAATAGTCAAATATATTTTCTAGAATTTTCTGGAAATTTTTTGAATATTTTTAGTGTTTATTAGGAGTTATTTAGACTAATAACTAATTTTTCTAGAATTTATTGTGCAAGTCCAGGTATATAGAATGGACCCACATACTTTTTTTAGTGTTTATAATATTATTATATATTTTCTAGATTTATTTCAGAATTTTTGGAATATATTTATTATTTATTTTTATTTAAATATGTAAAACTAATGTTTAGAGCTTCTCCTAATTATAGTAGGAAATCTATGAATATAAAATTATTCCAAATATTTTTCTAGAGTTTTTAAATTCAAAATATATTTTTTTGTTATTTTTCCAGATTTTTATGATTATTTTTAATATTTATTTTGATTTATTTAGATTTAAAATGACTTAAATAATGTTTTGATAAAGGCAAATCAAAAACAAATAATATAACAAAAACCATCCAATCAGATTCTGACACGTGTCAGCCTATAAATATTCTTTCAGCCGCAGGTACACCCCTATATATATATATTATTATAACGCTAATTATCCCATTATTTTAGAGAGAGAGAGATTTTGGAGAATTGTCATCTAGGGTTCCTTCATCTTCCACAAGCCATTGCGCATAGTTCCGGACTCCAAACAAGGCCTACTTTCTTGTGTTAGAAAGATATTGAGGTTAGCTTTCTGATTATGTATTTTTTTACGAAATTATGAGTATTAAATTCTGAAAAATTCGTAGAGCACAACATGTCCGAAAATAGACGTGTTTCAATATTTTCGCGATTCCGGGAGAACCAGGAATCAGAATCATGAACCGTTTGAAGTTTCAGAAAGCTAATGTCTAGATAATTGACATATGTTTTTCCCAGAATTTAATTCGAAGTATTTATATACTGTTAATTCTGTAGAACTTCTAGGTTAGAATTTAACCATCGGTGCACAATACAAAATTTGTATGTGCCATAATTCCCAAACGAATTTGAATTCGGATGAGCCGTAAATTCCAGCATGTTTTTGACGCTGAAATTTACCAGAAATCATGCATGAAATTTGAGTTTGTGTCGGTTGACTTTTCGGTCAACAGATCGCCTCGATTTGCGTGTCATGAGTCTCGAGTTGATAAAATTCAGTTTCTTTGGACAAAATTTAGGAATTAACATAAAAATTAGAATAATAAGATTAAAATAGGATTTTAGAGTAATTATTATAGAATTAAATAAATTAAAATAAATTATCTTTTGACGTGATAAATTTGTAATACATAGGCTATTTGGACTGTGACTTGGACTCTGATTCATACCGACCCTAGGACACCGTGGACTATCCCATACTTACCTTGACCATGTTGACCCTAAGAGCTTATGAATTTGTCCGCCTTGCGTACATTAACGTACTGGCATAGACACCTGTTAGTTGACTGACTGATTTCGTATAGTACTTGAAGACGCGACACCCGCATAATTCAACGCATAATTGACCGTGTTAGATGACTAGTGTTACCCCTAGTATACCCCCTGAGTCCAGTGTAAATGTGGTTGTGTATGTGCTAGTGTAAATACTAATGATTCTATTGTATTATATTTATATTTACATAGGATATTGGATTTGTTCTGTGCAATTTCTGGAGCAGGTTATTGGTACATTGCAGCTTCCTTGCCAGGCAAGTATACCTTGCCATTGTACTGTTATTTATATTCTATATGTTGCATGCATCCTTATTTTCTGTCTTTAGTTCATATATTTTAACTGTTATATAAAATATGCGCGACGGTGTCGTCGCGATATGTTTTTATTTATGTATTGCATTGACCTTGTTTATGAGACTACCCCATTATCATGTAGCATCATTAGGTTCATTGGCCGTGACACAGTTGTTACACGAGTTGTGAGTCTCATATAGATCACGGACTTGCGTGCAGGTTGGCCTCTTGTACGTGTGGGCCGTGCGTTAGGAATAACTGCTGTTAGAAACTTTGTATGCTAGTAGACTTAGCAGTTATTAGAGGTCTAGGGACATAGCCTATTGTAGTACGGTGGTCCCATCCTTGTCCTTGTTTGGTTGCAGGATTGGGCTAGGGTACTAAGAATAGGCTAAGAACCAAATCGTGTCATGGATGTGACATGCTTAGCGCTTGGGGTGGGGAGAACAACAAGTACCGCATTTGAGCTCCTTTACACTTTTCCTTCTGTAACCCGGAAGCTCCGCTGGAGATACGGGCGGTGATGACCCTTTTACTACTTGGCGGGCCTCTGCCGTTCAAAAGACGACATGTCTTTGAGTCCCCTGGTTCTCCGAGAGAGTCATGCCAATCCCAGTTCTCAGCCAGATAGCTCACTTGTTAGAAAGTTGTTCTCAAACTGCATTCACATAGATGGTTAGGCGACCCATTGGATATTTATTTCAGTACTTTATTGGCATGTGTTTAAGTATCTTGTTATGTCCCTCTGAGGACCTGGTCCGCTGCCAGGTGTATCTGTTCTTGAGTATTTGTAGGAGCGCAGATTTGGATGGTTGTATATGCTTCGTGGATGTCTTCTCTTCGAGCCGTGATTGATAGCTGTTATACTTATATTGGGTTTGATTGTGTTGTACTTATTTTGTATTTGCTCTTATATTCGAGTTGGTAGTGGATTTATTTCCATCCAACTATCATCCTTAGATACTTATTATTGAGATCTAGTTTCATAGGTACTGGTTATTTATTTATATTTAATTTTCTGTGGATGAGATTTAGATTATACCCTGTGACTTGTGACATATGTTTTACCACTTGTGGATTTGATATTCATAATACAACGTACGTGTGGATTTGGTTTCCATATATTGGAGTTGCCATATCCATGCGGCTGGCATGCTTACGTATCCTAGTCCTACGTATTTTGGGACTGGGACATGACATGTTTTTGTGGTGGCCCATGCAGGTCGAGAGCATATTGTCTCGGTTATGTTACTGTACCGAACAAGCCTGCACCTAGGACTAGAGTATAGGATCTCATCCACAATTGACTATGATTCATCTTCCTTCTCTCTGTTCTATTCGAACAATTGTATCCTGCTTGATTCCTGTACTTCCCTAATAAGTTCCTTGAGTATATATAGCCTTCTGCTAGAATATAGGAACCCATGTTATTAGGATGATAATTAGAGTAGCACACCTATTAAGAATACAACGAGAATATAGACACACCACTAAGTTTAGAATATCTAGTGAACCTAGAATTCCTTATCTTTAGATTGTTATACCATTACCCCTTGATGTATTAAGAAGACTTGAGAGTAGTATAGACACTACTAGAGATAGTTAGAAGTTTTACCATAATGTTTGACCCTAGTATTGAGGAACCAATGGAGAACCAATATTGAACATTAGGACTGAACCTAACCTTCATAATTGGATAGTATTGGAGAACTATAAAACTTAGATCATTGTCTTATTATTAATAGACAGCACCTTAGGAAGCCTAGAGGAATGTAATTAACACTTTTTTCTTGATCATACCTCGAACATAGCAACTAGCATACCACTCCCCCTTAGAAAATCATGATGCTATCTAGAGCCCCTATTTTAATTTTATATGTTGTTTCTCTGCGACCTTAACGTTCACTAGTTGTGCGACGACCAAAAATTACGTTCTTCTTTTCTTCCTCTTTCAACTCGTGCCATCTGACACTTCTGATTATAGACCAAGTAATTTTATTCTATTTTAGGATATATATATAGCTTGCTAGGATTTTGGTTGTTGCTCTTAAATTTTTGAATTATGTGATTGGTAATTAGAACTTGACAGTTTAAGTTATTATTGTAGATTATGACCTAATGATTACCCCTTAGTTTTAAGTCGCGTAACTTGTACCCCACCTCAATATAAGTTATATCCCCTTTTTCCTTGAGGCTAGTAACTCTTCTATCCTTACTATTGACACTTGTTCTATAAGCACTATGACTAAGGCTTAAGACGACCATGACCTATATAATGCAATAGGAGACCCTAATAAGAGTTTCTGTTTTATTTACATGTGAAAGATTATTTTATAGGATCCTCTTAAGACTGTCACAGTATTAGTTTAATTCTTTTAAGTTGGGTAGTATGCCTCACAACCTAGTATCACATAGTCCACTTGACCCATCAAGGTAGTGTAACTGAATGACATTAATTATATGCTAGCAAAAGACGACAGTGTTTATTCAGACGATAGAATTTAGAGGTCCTTGCCCCTATTTGGTCGACTAGCGACTTAGACAAGGAGGTTATATGATAACTGTAGGGATTGTAGAGTCTTTTATTATTGTTGCTTAGTTGTTTTTGTTTTGTGAACTTGAATTAATTTGTACCTCCTTTCATCATCATCTAGCGTACTTATATTTGCTGCACTACCTTGACTTATGCTACTATTATAGCCTAGTTTTGCAAGCTTACTCTTTTATCGAGCTTGATCATGAGATATGTATTATTGGGGACGCCTACTAATATATTTCAGAATCAGTATATTAAGGTCTAGCTAACCTTAGTGCGCTTGATTCGCCCTTCGTAATACTACTTTACGTGGATTGAGATATGTAGTGATTGGTAGACGAATATACTTGCCCTAGTCATGTCTGAGCGTATCGTATCGGCTACATAACTGTACTAATACGAGCATGTGAATAGGAATTACCAAAATAGGACTTCAATCCACAACTGTTTTGACAATTCCTATTTGAATTCTTTAAACGCCTTGATCTCGATACTTCTATTCTATTACCTCGCCCTTGAACTCTTTATTATTGATCTCCGTTTTCCCTTATTTCGGAAAGACGAAACCTCGTGCTTGGTATAAGTTTGATACACAGAGAGTACTAGATATACCCCATAGGCCGATCACATACTTGAGGATTATTCTTTCATAATTAAGGAAATATCACATATGATATAATCGGCGTTGAAGTTTTGAGGATTGAATGACATGAGTAAATAAATTAAGGAATATTTTTCTTAAAGTATATAGCCTTCTGTGATAGATGGGTAAATTCTAAGTTGGGTAGCAGTGCATTGGCAACTCGAGAGGAATTTTTTTTAGATTGTGATCGAGTAAGATTAGATTGGGAGAGGTTCAAGCCATTTAATTTTGAGAAATTTAGAAGAATGACTAAGATTATGAGGATTAATAAATTTTAAAAATCTTGATATTGAGGACCCAATATTTATACCTTAAGTACATAATTTAAATTTTTGAGTATTGAAGGTAAAATCATCAATTTAAATTTGAAGGATAAATATATAATTTCAGACTTGAACATTGGTGGACTGCATTTAAATTATTTTTTAATTTAATGATTTAAATTAAAAATTAAAATTTGATGGTTGGACTACCTATTTGAAATATTGAGGATGTGAATGGAATTTAAAAAGTTGACGAATACAAAAATTTATAAGTAAAAATAGGAATAATATTGGACTCGAATTACTTCTAGAGGAGATTATGATAGTTGGAGATCGTGAGGTAAAATTTGATATGGGTTATTTAAATCTTGAAGATATTATATGGATTCAATTTAAATTTGGATATTGATGATTTGAAAAAGTGAGAAGATATTACAATAGACTGAATTTTAATTTGAACAATGATTATCTTAATTTTAAAGTGATCGTGATATATTTGAATAGATTTTGTTATTTAAATTTTTGGAAGAGATTACGATTGACGTACCTTATGTACGAATGTGAAGGATTTAACAAATTATACCTTATTTTAATTTCGAGGACGGAATTATTTTAAGTTGGGTAGATTGTAAACTCCCTCACCCAAAATAGATATTTTGTGTATATTTTATATTATTATATTTATTATAGATGTTGAATTTATTTAGAGTATTCTCTTAGTTAATTAGAAAATAATTTTTTTATATATAAATATTTATTTAGAATTATTTTTAGGCTATTTTAGATTATTGGGATTTTTTCATAATTTTTAGTTAATTAAAAACTAGTAACACTAATTTTCTAGGACTTTGAAGAATTTATTTTATGTTCAAACTTAATTAAAAATATCCCAAAATTTTATTTTAGGTTTTAAATAGTCAAATATATTTTCTAGAATTTTCTGGGAATTTTCTGAATATTTTTAGTATTTATTGGGAGTTATTTAGACTAATAACTAATTTTTTTAGAATTTATTGTGCAAGCCCAGGTATATAGAATGGACCCACATAATTGTTTTAGTGTTTATAATATTATTATATATTTTCTAGAATTATTTCAGAATTTTTGGAATATATTTAATATTTATTTTTATTTAAATATGTAAAACTAATGTTTAGAGCTTCTCCTAATTATAGTAGGAAATATATGAATATAAAATTATCCCAAATATTTTTTTAGAGTTTTTAAATTCAAAATATATTTTTTGGTAATTTTTCCAGATTTTTATGATTATTTTTAATATTTATTTTGAGTTATTTATATTTAAAATGACTTAAATAATGTTTTGATAAAGGCAAATCAAAAACAAATAATATAACAAAAACTATCCAATCAGATTCTGACATGTGTCAGCCTATAAATATCCTTTCAGCCGCAGGTACACCCCTATATATATATTATTATAACCCTAATTATCCCTATTTTAGAGAGAGATATTTTGGAGAATTGCCATCTAGGGTTCCTTCATCTTCCACAAGCCATTGCGCATAGCTCCGGACTCCAAACGAGGCCTAGTTTCTTGCGTTAGAAAGATATTGAGGTTAACTTTCTGATTATGTAAATTTTTTTACGAAATTATGAGTATTAAATTCTGAAAAATTCGTAGAGCACAGCATGTCCGAAAATAGACATGTTTCAATGTTTTCGTGATTCCGGGAGAACCAGGAATCAGAATCATGAACCGTTTGAAGTTTCGGAAAGATAATGTCTAGATAATTGACATATGTTTTTTCCAAAATTTAATTCAAAGTATTTATATACTATTAATTCTGTAGAACTTCTAGGTTAGAATTTAACCATCGGTGCACAATACAAAATTTGTATGTGCCATAATTCCCAAACGAATTTGAATTCGGATGAGCCGTAAATTCCAACATGTTTTTGACGCAGAAATATACAAGAAATCATGCATAAAAGTTGAGTTTGTGTCGGTTGACTTTTTGGTCAACAGATCGCCTCGATTTGCGTGCCATGAGTCTCGAGTTGATAAAATTCAGTTTCTTTGGACAAAATTTAGGAATTAACATAAAAATCAGAATAATAAGATTAAAATAGGATTTTAGAGTAATTATTCCGGAATTAAATAAATTAAAATAAATTATCTTTTGACGTGATAAATTTGTAATACATAGGCTATTTGGACTGTGACTTGGACTCTGATTCATACCGACCCTAGGACACCGTAGACTATCCCATACTTACCTTGACCATGTTGACCCTAAGAACTTGTGAATTTGTCCGCCTTGCGTACATTAACGTACTGGCATAGACACCTGTCAGTTGACTGACTGATTTCGTATAGTACTTGAAGACGCGACACCCGCGTAATTCAACACGTAATTGACCGTGTTAGATGACTAGTGTTACCCCTAGTATACCCCCTGAGTCCAGTGTAAATGTGGTTGTGTATGTGCTAGTGTAAATACTAATAATTCTATTGTATTATATTTATATGTACATAGGATATTGGATTTGTTCTGCGCGATTTCTGGAGCAGGTTATTGGTACATTGCAGCTTCTTTGCCAGGCAAGTATACCTTGCCATTGTACTGTTATTTATATTCCATATGTTGCATGCATCCTTATTTTCTGTCTTTAGTTCATATATTTTAACTGTTATATAAAATACGCGCGACGGTGTCATCGCGATATATTTTTATTTATGTATTGCATTGACCTTGTTTATGAGACTACCCCATTATCATGTAGCATCATTAGGTTCATTGGCCGTGACATAGTTGTTACACGAGTTGTGAGTCTCATATAGATCACGGACTTGCGTGCAGGTTGGCCTCCTGTACGTGTGGGCCGTGCGTTAGGAATAACTGCTGTTAGAAACTTTGCATGCTAGTAGACTTAGCAGTTATTAGAGGTCTAGGGACATAGCCTATTGTAGTACGGTGGTCCCATCCTTGTCCTTGTTTGGTTGCAGGATTGGGCTAGGGTACTAAGAATAGGCTATGAACCAAATCGTGTCATGGATGTGACATGCTTAGCGCATGAGGTGGGAAGAACAACAAGTACCGCATTTGAGCTCCTTTACACTTTTCCTTCTGTAACCCGGAAGCTCCGCTGGAGATACGGACGGTGATGACCCCTTTACTACTTGGCGGGCCTCTGCCGTTCAAAAGACGACATGCCTTTGAGACCCCTGGTTCTCCGAGAGAGTCATGCCAATCCCAGTTCTCAGCCAGATAGCTCATTTGTTAGAAAGTAGTTCTCAAACTGCATTCACATAGATGGTTAGGCGACCCATTGGATATTTATTTCAGTACTTTATTGGCATGTGTTTAAGTATCTTGTTATGTCCCTCTGAGGACCTGGTCCGCTGCCAGGTGTATCTGTTCTTGAGTATTTGCAGGAGCGCAGATTTGGATGGTTGTATATGCTTCGTGGATGTCTTCTATTCGAGCCGTGATCGATAGCTGGTATACTTATATTGGGTTTGATTGTGTTGTACTTATTTTGTATTTGCTCTTATATTCGAGTTGGTAGTGGATTTGTTTCCATCCAACTATCATCCTTAGATACTTATTATTGAGATCTAGTTTCATAGGTACTGGTTATTTATTTATATTTGATTTTCTGTGGATGAGATTTAGATTATACCCTGTGACTTGTGACATATGTTTTACCACTTGTGGATTTGATATTCATATTACATCGTACGTGTGGATTTGGTTTCCATATATTGGAGTTGCTATATCCATGCGGCTGGTATGCTTACGTATCCTAGTCCTACATATTTTGGGACTGGGGCATGACATGATATCTTCTGAGACGGTTGGTGATGTTTATTACAGCTTTTGGAGTAGTACCCACAGGATCCACCGATACCGGGATGACTGTCGATATTCAACCATCAGGCAAGTGTACCTTGCCAAACTCTGCAGTATTGTTACATATTTTTCTTGCTTCATTTATATTGCTGTGCATGCTTAACCTAGGACCGTGTGACGTACTTAGCGTCTGATTATTAGTCGGGTGCCAACACCGTACGCGATGTTGTGTATTGTCATCTAAAGATGGACATTCGTGATACTTTATATTCTCGTACTTGTCTTACCGAGTACACTACGACCCAGGACACTTGACACTGTTCATGAGACAGGATCTTTCCGAGATATTTGTGGTGATTCTGTATAGGATACAGGACTTGACAGAGATACGATATTCATAGATACTTATGACTTGTTGCATTAGCTATGATCCCGCTTGACATGGACATGAGAAGTTATGGTCATGATATGCGTGGTTACATTGGGTGGGGAGAGGCACACAGGCTACAGGCTGTTTCATATATATATCTACTACTATTGTGAGGCCGTAGACTCTCGTAGCAGAGCTAGGCACATTACGTATTATTACCGCTACCGGCTCCCCGACACAGAGCTTGTAGTGGTTCAGCCTGAGTACTCGTGCTGCTCTCACTTGCATTTCACTTAGATGGTTACTTACTTGCCCTATTTATCTCATTATTTACTGCACTGCTTATATTTTGGCTTGTATATTTTCTTGTACCTTGCTATGTCCCCCGAGGACCTGGATATGGATTATGTCCCCAGGATTTGAGGACGAGATCTATCCCGAGGTATACGGGACCGCAGCAGGAGCTGATCCAGGAGCTGTACCGTCATCCGAGGATGAGGTGTTAGCCGAAGACTTCTCCTGAGCATCCATGTTCATGCTCAGTATTTATTACTTATTTCAGTCATTTATTTCTGGTCTGTTGAGCCATTGTATCAGATATTTTTGGGGTGTTCTCCGAAGTATTTTGTTGAGACTAGCTAATGATTTGCATTCCTTATTTATTCTGTGGATCATATTTTATATCTTGTGTGGACGAGATTAGTTGTGCCATGTTGTCGTAGACTTGATTTTACAGCTTAAGTATGCTCTGGTGGATCCATTAAATTGGGTTTGTCCATCGGTGCGTACTGCTGGCCATTGCCACGTGTCTAGTCCCTCGATATTTTGGGACTGGGGCGTGACATGGTTTTTGTGGTGGCCCATGCAGGTCTACGACAAAAATTGTTCTGTTTCAACTTAGGGACCGAACCAGCCTGCTCTAAGGATAGGATAAGTTCTAGGATCTCATCCATTATTAAAACTATTATTGAACTCTATATCGAACTCGAAATTATTACTTGATTTGCATCTTGTTTGATTCCTCTGAGCGTACTTACAGTTTATCTTTTAGTTGCAGAGTAGTGGATCCCCAGAACGGAGATGAGATCCCTTTGGATACGCCACACGACACTGTGGTTACTTATATAGACGGAGTGACTCCAGGGATTGGAGGACAAGCATCGCAGAGCGATCAGGCCGGTCAGCCTAATCCAAGGTTCCAGAGAGATGACATCCCACCTCCACCACAGTTTACTCCATAGATGCCAGTTTTCCTGCCCGGACAAACCATGGACGGGCAACAGATGTTCCAGATGATGTATGCCATGATGCAAGTACAGCAACAGATTCAACAAGAGGCACATCGTCAGGAGGCAGAGTATCTGAGAACCAGCCTGGTATCCGCATTGGAACATGCAAATCCACCAGCAAGGCGAACAGCGACGGGATCTATCACCGATTTTTGTCATCTCAAGCCTCGTACATTTTCTGGTAAAGAGGGGCCAACAGAAGTTCATGAATGGCTCACAAACATTCAGCACCAGTTGGAAGTAGCTGAACTTCCAAGAGAGAAATGGATGACTGCAGTCAGAATGCAGTTAACTGAAAATGCACATCATTGGTGGTTAGCAGAAGAGAGGAGGCTCGGACAGGACCGAGTCACTTGGGAAGAGTTCTCCAGACCCTTCCAAGAGATTTACATTCCAGTAGTAGCACGGTCGGAGCTCAGAGACAAGTTCAACCGCCTTATCCAAGGCAATATGACAGTGGAAGAATACAACGCAGAATTTATTCGCCTAAGTCGCTTTGCCCCAACCTTGATCTCGACAGAGGAAGAGAAAGCTGAGAAGTTCTTTGACGGACTGAAGTTCGAGCTCCAGAGATTGATTGGATCGGTCGCCCCTACATCTTATACCGATGTCCTTGCAGCAGCACGACGCATGGAGCACGTCACTAGAAGGGAGTCGAATCTGAAGAGGCCAAACATATCCGCACTATCCAAGACAGCACCTGGAGATTCTGCAAAACGATTCCAGAGGAGTATACCAGAAAGAGCAGCACACAGGGCCATATCTCTTCCTACCTGTAACCACTGCGGCAAGGTATGATACATTGAGAGAGAGTGCAGGCGTAAGTTGGGACTATGCCTGCTTTGCGGATCAGACCAACATCTATCCAGAGACTGCACTAAACATAGAGAGGGAGCACCGAGACTAGCCTTGCCTGCACCACGACCAGCTTATCCAGCAGTAGGAGCACAGCAGACAGGAGTTGGAGGCGTTAGGCCACCAGCCCCAGGAGGAAATCAGCAGAGACCACCCCTGGCACCACAGGCAGCTCTATTTCAGCAGGCTCAGCAGCAGAGAGGTCCAGCTCAGGGACGAGGCCAGGCATTCACATTAGCTGTTGAGGAGGAAGCTACTGCGGGCGAGGTCATCGCAGGTACTATTTTAGTAGCTTCATTACCAGCTGTAGCATTATTTGATTATGGAGCATCGCATTCATTTATAGCAGCTAGCTTTGTAGCCACCCATAGAGTAGCTACCGCACCCCTTTCGAAGATGAAGAAAATTCTTACGGGAGGTAGAATTATTCCGGTTAGTGACGTCTGTAGATCATGTTCTGTAGTAGTCTGTGGAAGAGAAATGCGAGCTCAGTTTCTGATCTTTTCCATGCCGGATTATGATGTTGTACTTGGTATGGACTGGTTAAGTCAGTACCATGCGACTCTTGATTGCCGACTTGGGCGGGTTATATTTAGACCGCCTGGACATCCAGAATTCGAGTTTCTTCGAGGAGCAGTAGAGCAAGGAGTTCAGCCTACTCTTAGGGTACTATCTGTAGAAGGGGAGACATGTTACCCAAGAGTCATATCAGAATTTGTGGATGTATTTCCTGATGATCTTCCAGGTTTACCACCTGATCGGGAAATAGAATTCACAATAGACTTAACTCCAGGAGCAGAGCCTATCACTTCATCAGTATATCGGCTAGCACCTAAGGAGTTAGTGGAGTTGAAGGAACAGGTTGATGATCTTTTGGAGAAGGGTTTCATTCGGCCTAGTGTTTCACCTTGGGGAGCACCCATATTATTTGTGCCAAAGAAGGACAAAACCGTACGGTTATGCATTGACTACAGGGCACTGAATACTGTGACCATCAAGAACAGGTATTCCTTACCACGCATTGATGATCTATTCGATCAATTGAGTGGTGCTAGGGTATTCTCGAAGATTGACCTTAGATCCGGCTATCATCAGATCAAAGTAAGGAAGGAAGACGTACCGAAGACAGCTTTCAGGACCAAGTATGGACATTATGAGTTCTTGGTAATGCCGTTTGGTTTAACCAACGCGCCAGCAGTATTTATGAGTTTGATGAACATAGTCTTTCATCAGTTTTTGGATAAATTTGTGGTTGTGTTTATTGATGACATCCTCATATATTCCAAGAGCCACGAAGAGCACAAGGAGCATCTCAGGATCGTGTTAGAGACCGTAAGACAGGAAAAGTTATATGCCAAACTCAGTAAGTGTGAGTTTTGTATGGACAAAGTACTTTTCTTGGGACATATCATCTCAGGAGAAGGACTTTCAGTGGATCCAGAGAAAGTTACGGTAATAGAGACTTGGCCTACACCCACATCAGTTGCAGAGGTGAGAAGTTTTCTCGGACTCGCGGGATATTACCGAAGGTTTGTAGAAAATTTCTCAAGGATTGCAGAACCGATGACGAAGCTGACACGTAAAGACCAGGAGTTTATATGGACAGAAGACTACCAGAAGGCCTTCGAAGAATTGAAGAGAAGATTAACAACAGCACCTGTCTTGACTCTTCCCTCAGGGTCAGAAGGTTTTGTTGTTTACAGTGATGCATCAGGTAGTGGACTAGGATGTGTTTTAATGCAACATGGCAAAGTTATTGCTTATGCATCGAGACAGTTGAAGGTCCACGAGAAGAACTACCCAACACACGATCTGGAGTTAGCAGCAGTTATATTTGCATTGAAGATTTGGAGGCACTACCTTTATGGTGAGAAGGTAGACATCTTTACAGATCACAAGAGTCTGAAGTATGTATATACTCAGAAGGAGCTTAACATGAGGCAGAGACGTTGGCTTGAATTGATGGTAGACTTTGACATAGATCTGCAGTATCATCCGGAAAAGGTGAATGTCGTAGCAGACGCACTCAGCAGGAAGCCTACGGCTTATTTCTTGACGATGCAGCCCGAGTTACTGAGAGATCTACAGGAGCTTCAGATAAAGGTTGTTTTACCAGGACAGAATGGCTTGCTGGCTAATCTTGAAGTTAAGTCATCCCTCGTGGAGAAGATTAAAGAGGCATTGCCCACCGATGCTAGATTTAGAAGACTCAAAGAGAGGACAGAAGCAGGCATGCAGACAGGACTTCGCATACACGAAGACGGGACATTGAGGTTTGAAAATCGCCTGTATGTTCCAAATGGAGAATTGAGACAGGAGTTAATGACTGAAGCACATAGCTCCATGTACTCTGTTCACCCAGGAGGAACCAAGATGTACCGAGACTTGAGACAATATTACTGGTGGCATGGAATAAAAAGGGAGATTGCAAGATTTGTGGCCAAATGCTTAGTCTGCCAGCAAGTAAAGGCCGAGCATCAGAGGACTGCAGGTATGTTACAGCCGCTTCCTATACCAGAATGGAAATGGGAGCATATCATGATGGATTTTGTCACAGAATTTCCAAGGAGCCCCAGCGGAAGAGATACAGTATGGGTTATCGTGGATAAACTCACTAAATCAGCACACTTCTTACCATTTAGAGTTGGACAGTCCACAGAGGTACTAGCCGACATGTATATGCGATAAATCGTCAAATTACATGGAGTGCCGGTTAGTATTGTATCGGATCAAGATTCGAGATTTATATCTCATTTCTGGAGAAGCATGCAAGAGAGTCTGGACACCAGACTCAAATTCAGCACAGCGTACCATCCCCAGACAGATGGTCAATCGGAGCGCACCATTCAGATCTTGGAGGATATGTTGCGATCATGTATGCTAGACTTTGGAGGATCTTGGAAAGATCATTTGCACTTAGCGGAGTTCTCCTACAACAACAGTTATCAGGCCAGCATTCAGATGGCACCATTCGAGGCATTATACGGAAGGAAGTGCAGATCTCCTATATGTTAGAGTGACGTTGGTGAACGTCAAATAATGGGTCCAGAATTAGTAACAAAGATAGTGGAAAAGGTAAAACAGATTCAGAATCATCTTCGTGCAGCTCAGGATGGACAGAAGCATTGGGCTGATACCCACAGACGTCCACTAGAGTTTAAAGAAGGAGAGCACGTGTTCTTGAGGATTTCGTCTACTCGAGGTACTATTAGATTCGGGAGCAGAGACAAGTTGATCCCAAGGTACATTGGGCCATTTGATATTCTAGAGCGCATTGGTGGGGTGGCTTATCGTCTTGCATTACCTCCATCCTTAGAGGGAGTGCATGACGTATTCCACGTCTCACAGCTGCGAAGGTACGTGACCGACCCAAGTCACGTAGTCGATCATTCAGAGATTGCAGTGGGCCCAACCTTGAGATACAAAGAACAACCAGTTGGCATCCTCGACGTCAGAGAAAAGACATTACGGGGACAGACAATCAGACTGGTTCGTGTAGCATGGAAACATCATTCTCCTAGCGAATCGACTTGGGAACGAGAGGATAGTATGCGCCAGCGTTATCCCCACTTATTCACGGAAGCAGTTGTAAACTAAGCAATCTTGTAATCACCATAATTCTTTCTGTAGTAGCTTATTCTTTGATTGCGAGGACGCAATCCTCTTAAGGGGGTAGATTGTAAACACCCTGATTTTTGAGAATGATTTTAATATATTTTTTCCCTAATTTTTTGGTATTTTTCTGGACGAAGAAGCAAGGTAATTGTGAGTTAAGGATTTTTAAATGCAGTTTATTGGTGTTAAAATATTATGGAAATAATATTTTTGGTGTAAAATGGAAAACCGGACATGTGGTATTTTTTGGTGAATTTATTGGACTCCGGAGACGCGTTTAAAGCCTTAAAAGCTATTGGATTGATAAACCAAACCAACCCAAATTAAACCAAACCAACCCTGATTAAACCGAACCAAACCCAGCTTATTGGGTCGGGTCGGGTCGGATCCGAGCCAAACCCGACCCCGACCCGGACCCAAACCCGCGTCGGAAACCCTAGCTACCGGAATTACTATGCATAGCCTATAAATTTCCCTCCCTCGGCGTTCGTGCCCAGCCCAGCCGCCCCCAGACTTCCCTCTCATCATCTCTCGCCGCGAGCGCCACCGGAACCCTAGCCGTGCTCCTCCCATCTCGAGCGACCCCATCTCCGCCAGGCGTCGACCTCCTTCCCAGAGCTCCCTCCCCTGCGTCTCACTCCTCCTCCTCCGCCGCTCTCCGGCGTCGATTTCCCCGACCTAGACCCCGACTCCCCATCAACTCCCTCCGTCGTGCTCATCTCTGAACCCGACGACCGCCTGTGACCCCTACTCGACCGCCCAGCCCGACTTCCCCCTCAACTCCTTTTCGCCGCTGCAACCAGCGACCTCGCCGACCCCTTCCGCCGAGTCCAACACGACGCTGACCCACCGGCCTGTGCTTCCCCGACTCCACGGGACAGCCACCCAAGCGCCGCCCTCTGCCCTAGCCCCGGACGTGGCCAACCCAGGACGCAGCAGCGTCCCCGTGACAGGACACAACAACTCGATCGCAGGACACGACGTTGACGCACGAACACGTGAGAATCAGCCTTCACGGAGCCCTGTTCAGGTATCGTTTTCTCTCACCTCGTAACTCTGTTTTCAATTCCGTCAGTTGCAACGCGTAGACTGTATAACCCTCTCGGTGCCAGTGCAACCCGCTCGGTGCATCGCGTCCTGTGGTGATCGCACACCGCGATCCAAAAACAGGAAAAATAACGCCTTATTTCACCCCGAAACTGAGTGCGCCCCGCCAAACGGGACGACTTGGTCGCACGCGGTCTTTACCAAAACATGCGCGACGTTGATACGGTCGTGTAGGATTTCACAGAAGTCGATTCGGATGTGCGTGCACACCGGACTCAACACGTATCCGCCGACACCGTCCCGTATTCGTCCTTTCTGGAATATGCTGTAACTTTGTGTACACACGTCGGATCGAGACGAAACTTGTGCCATCGGACTCGTAGCAATACGCTAGTCCTGTGACCCAAGTTTGGTCCGATTCCGAGAACGTTGACAAAATCGCGTATCGTGGGCCCTATAGGCTCCACTTGACGGGCGATTTTGTGATCGGCTTATCGGAATCCAATTCTGGAAGTTTCGTTGGGTTCGTATCATCGTTCCTGACTTGTAGACACTGAGTTTGAGGAATTTGGAGACCTTTGACCCTGTCACGCTTTTCGGTACAAAGTGGCCCACATGTGGACCCCGCTTTGGCCCAGAAATGTCTTTTTTGCCCCTATGTCCAAATTGGACTTAAGGACAGGCATTTTTAGCTATTTGATATCTTCTGAGATGGTTGGTGATATTTATTACATCTTTTGGAGTAGTACCCACAGGATCCACCGATACCGGGACGACTGTCGATATTTAACCATCAGGCAAGTGTACCTTGCCAAACTCTGCAGTATTGTTACATATTTTTCTTACTTCATTTATATTGCTGTGCATGCTTAACCTAGAACCATGTGACGTACTTAGCGTTCGATTATTAGTCGGATGCCAACACCGTACGCGGTGTTGTGTATTGTCATCTAGAGATGGACATTCGTGATACTTTATATTCTCGTACTTGTCTTACCGAGTATACTACGACCCAGGACACTTGACACTGTTCATGAGACAGGATCTTTCTGAGATATTCGTGGTGATTCTGTATAGGATACAGGACTTGACAGAGATACGATATTCTTAGATACTTATGACTTGTTGCATTAGCTATGATCCCGCTTGACATGAACATGAGACGTTATGGTCATGATATGCGTAGTTACATTGGGTGGGGAGAGGCACACATGCTACAGCTGTTTCATATATATATCTACTACTATTGTGAGGCCGTAGACTCTCGTAGCAGAGCTAGGCACATTACGTGTTATTACCGCTACCGGCTCCCTGACACAGAGCTTGTAGTGGCTCAGCCTGAGTACTCGTGCTGCTCTCACTTGCATTTCACTTAGATGGTTACTTACTTGCCCTATTTATCTCATTATTTGCTGTACTGCTTATATTTTGGCTTGTATATTTTCTTGTACCTTGCTATGTCCCCCGAGGACCTGGATATGGATTATGTCCCCAGGATTTGAGGACGAGATCTATCCCGAGGTATACGGGACCGCAGCAGGAGCTGATCCAGGAGCTGTACCGTCATCCGAGGATGAGGTGTTAGCCGAAGACTTCTCCTGAGCATCCATGTTCATGCTCAGTATTTATTACTTATTTTAGTCATTTATTTCTGGTCTGTTGAACCATTGTATCAGATATTTTCGGGTTGTTCCCCGAAGCATTTTGTTAAGACTAGCTGATGATTTGCATTCCTTATTTATTCTGTGGATCATATTTTATATCTTGTGTGGATGAGATTAGTTGTGCCATGTTGTCGTAGACTTGATTTTACAGCTTAAGTATGCCCTGGTGGATCCATTAAATTGGGTTTGTCCATCGGTGCGTACTGCTGGCCATTGTCACGTGTCTAGTCCCTCGGTATTTTGGGACTGGGGCGTGACAATATCCTTATTGTACCACTTATGTATCATGTGATTGTATGTCGATATGTTTCATCCGACTATGATATAATGAAATTTTTTGCCAGATAAATCGAGATTTGGCTATCTGAAAAGGGAAATGCTATGACTACAACCAAATGCCTACAACCTTCTTACAACCGCCACGTGGAAGCCACGTGGCGCCCACGTGGCGGCCGCCCATTGGAGGAGGGGGGAGAGGTGGGACCCGGTGGCTGTCCGGGTGGTCGCCACGTGGCCGGAACGCCACGTGGCGATTGTTCATTGGGGGAGAGGTGGGGCCGGGAATGGCCCACATAGCAGGGGGGATGAGAGGGTTGTAAGAAGGTTGTAAGCATCTGGTAGTAAACTTAGCATTATTGATCTGAAAAAGGGAACCTGTGTGTTATCCGACACAATTGCTATTTAGGCCTTTTAAAAATAGGGCCTCCTTCGATGCCTTGACTGCCGCCATATATTCCGACTTTATGGTGGAAAATCCTATGATAACCTGATGTGTCAACTTTTATTTATTAGAGAACCTGCAAGTGTATATACATACTCCGTCGTGAATCTTCTCTAATCCAAGTCACCAACATAATCAACTTTAAATGTATCCTTGAAACTGACTAGGTCAATGTTTTAACTTTTGAAACAACAAACCAAGATATTTAGAGCCCTTAAGACACATAAGTATCCACTTTATGTCTTCCTAATGAAGCATTTCTGGATTTGACATGTACTTGCTCACTAGATTAACCACCTACGACAAATCAAGATAAGTGTACACATTAGCATATATTAATGAACGCACTGTTAGCCCAATAGTTAAATTGAGTTCTTGATTATGGTTTTATTAATTTTAATATTATAAAATTACTAATAATCATACAATCATTATAGTGCTTATACTTAAACTTGACATAGTCCTAGTATGTATTAATGATATAAAACTTGCAACTATGTATACTACTTTGTTTATCTAACATATATTTGCATAAAAGCAATAAGCAAGATCAATTATGGACATATGTAATGAAGAAATCATTATGGGCCAAAGACACTGTCAACACAAATATTTTTTTGAACCACCCACGATATCTCTAGGGCCACACACTTGTGAGTTTCTCTACTCGGTCAGTAGACGAGGGTTGAGAGGGCAATGCCTCCTATGGGGGTTTAGGGGGAAACCCCCCAAAGCTATTCAGATTTTCAAATCTGGTTAGTTGTGGACAACTGCCATAAGCAGAAAATTTTAAGTAATCAAGACATCGTACTCAGTATAATTCTTCTTTATTCGTGTGTCTCTAGGATTATTTTTAACTCAATAGAGAAAGAAAAAATGAAAGCTAAACAAAAAATTCATCCAAATACCTAATTTCTGAAACTAGCATTCTAACCAGTATATCGATGGTACATTGGTTAAACCCAATTTTTAAACAAAATACAAAAATGAGCCAAAACTTTCCTACCAGTATACTAGCGGTATACTGACGGTATATTAGTAAAAATATATTTTCAAACAAAATATTTATATTGAGACCAAAATTATTAGACCAGTATATCGACGTTATACCGTCTGAGTGACTGTGCTTTCTTTTAGTTGAAGGGCTTGGAAGAAAAAAATGAAATATGAACAACCACGCTGGTCGTAATAGATCGACTTGAATGCTGGAGCAAGAAGACGCATTCAAGTTCCATTTCAGGGAAGGATGACGTACCGTTCGCCCCTTGGCTTCGTTCAATCAAAACATGGATCGCGGGATTAAGAGTTCAGCTATAAATGCTACAACAATTATAAAACTAGTCGTTTTATAAACTAGTCATTTTATAGTCATTACTCTACAGAGTAGTATGCCATCTCCTGCACAATAATGACTCTATTATTTGTGGTTGTTTTATGTGCTGCATAAGAACCAAAATTTTCTTATTTGTTCTCACTTCTTGTGCTATATAAGAACCACATGACGATTGTAGTTCAACCCTGAAAAGCCTCCACTATTAGAAGAAAAAATATACCGACTTCTTACAAGCTTCTTACCGATCCAAACCGAATCACCACAACTATTTGAAGTAAAGAATGATTACAGACTCATGAAGAACAAAGAAGACGAGAAAAATAGCCAAAATTATCTTCTCTTCAACGTAGCCGTCAACCCCTTTCTCTCTACCTTCAAAAGTTGCAGAACTCCTCTTGCAATGTTAGAGATTATATTTTAGGGTTAAGAAACACGCAATATATACCTCCTCAAAATCATAATTAATCTGGACCACACGATGTGATCCAACGGTGTGTATAACACACCAAATCTCGTACAGCTCGTCGACGACTGAACTCGGGCACAGTTCGGCATTTTTGAACATTTTTGAGCCAGAACAGTTCCGACTCCCAAAGGCCGAACTCGGGTAGAACTCAGTGGGGAGACCGAGTTCGGCCCAAGCTCTGTCTCCTCTAGACAGAACTGCTACACTCTAATTTTTTGAGTTTCTCCAAACTCCGAATGGCGCTCGTCGCCTCCCCAAGCTTCTCCGACACACGGATGGAGCTTATCGCACTTCGAGATTTTCTCCACATAGGTTGGGAACCCCACCTACTCCAAATAATCTCTCCCTTCCCAACTAGGTAAAGGAGCTTGTTATACTGGCGATCCACCTGTAGTACTCAAACTTGTCCCTTGGTAGAACCTTCGTGAACATATCTGCTCTATTGTCATCAGTATGAATTTCTCAAGCGTCGCACCCTTCTTCACAACCACATCCCATATCCAATGATACCGAGTCTCAATATGCTTAGACCGACTATAAAATGTCTGATTCTTCACAAGGTGGATTGCACTCGGGCAAAGCAAAACGTACTTCTCTTGCTTTCCCCCCATTTCCTGCAACAACTTTTTTATCCACAATAACTCCTTACAAGCCTCCGCCGCCGCAATGTACTATGCCTCTGTCGTAAACAAGGCAAAACACTTATGCAACCGCAAATGCCATGATACCGTCCCACCAGCAAACATCATCATATAGTCTGAAGTCGATCTTTCCGTGTCTACGTCTCTAGCCATATCAACGTTAGTATATCCGACCAACTTTGGCTCGTCACCACCAAATAAAATCCTCCAATCACTAGTTCCTTGAAGATACTATAAAATCTATTTGACCGTACTCTAATGTATCCTCCCAGGATTGGAGAGATACCTGCTAACCATGGAAACTGTGTGAGCGATGTCTGGCCTTGTATACACCATGACATACATGAGACTTTCTACTGCTGAAGCATACGGAGCCTGCTCCATATCTTTCTTTCTATCCTCGATAGTTGGACACTGCTCCGCAGTAAGTTTAAAGTGAGCCGCAAAGGGGTTTCTCACTTTATTTGACCCGTCCATCCTGAAATACTGAAGTACCCAATGAATGTACTTCTTTTGGGACAACTGAAGCATCTTGGACTCTCTGTCTCTCTCTCAGTTGATCTCCATTCCAAGAATAGCCTTCATTATGTCTAATTCCTTCATAGAGAAGGCTGCTCCCAGTTGGCGCTTCAACTCCTATATCCTGGTGGCATTCCGACCACTAATAGCATATCATCTACATAGAGCAAAAGTATGATAAAAATATCCTCGACAAAGTACTTCATGAACACAGTGATCCGGCGTCGTCCATGCATAACCATGTTCTTCCATAAATGACTCGAACTTTTTGTAGTATTGCCTCAGATCCTGCTTCAGACCATACAAGCTCTTTCTCAACCAACAGACAAAGTGTGACGTATCCTTCTCACATAATTCATATAACTGCTCCATGTACAACTCCTCTAAATCACCGTAGAGGAATGCCATCTTCATGTCCATCTGCTCAACTTCTAAGTCAAAACTGGCTGCTAATGCTAGCACCACTCGAATAGATAAAAACTTGACGACTAGCGAAAATATCTCATAGAAATCCACCTCCTTCTGCTGACCGTAGCCTTTAACTACCAACCCTGCTTTGTATCAAGGGCGAGTAGCATCATCCATCTGCTTCACTCTGAATACCCATTGATTCTTCAAAGCCTTCTTGTCCATTGACAAACGCACAAGCTCATAAGTAGAATTAGCTTGTAGTGAACTCATCTCCTCCTGCATGGCCCGCATCCTCTCCTGCATGTATTTATCTTTCATAGCCGTTACGAGACTTTTGGGCTCTCCCTCGTCAATCAGTAGTACATACTCATCTGGCGAGTATCTCGAAGATGGTCAACGCTCTCTTCCGCTCCTCCTCAACAGAACCTTTGGTGCTGATTGTATACCAACAACCTCATCCCCTTCAGGAACTATCTTCTCGGCATGCTCATCCTCCTGAGAGTCACCCTGATCACCATCAGAAAGCTAATGATCAAGGTTGGAAGCATCTTCATGTATTGGCTCCCCCATAACTGGATCCTCTCCAATGTCCTCTGAAAATGGCGCAAAACAAAATAACTCAAACTCAGGCAATTCCTCAGCCTCAGAAGGCATATCGAAATTCTGAGTGTTGGTCATGGTCTGATCCTCGACGAATACTATGTCCCTGATTCTATAGAGTTTTTTTTCTACCAGGTCGTAGAGTTTATAGCCAAACTCATCCCGACCATAGCCGACAAAAATGCAATATCTCGTCTTTGGCTCAAGTTTGAATCTTCCGTCATTTGGTACATATACGAAGGCCTTACAACCAAACACTCACAGGTGATTGTATGATGGCTCCTTATCGTACCATATTTTGTCAGACACATCACCAAAAAAAAGTCAAATTAGCGACGCCCAAAAACGTCGCTAAATGACCAAAAAACGTCGCTAAAATAGTTTAGCGACGTCATTAGCGACGTTTTAAAGTAGTCGGAAGAAACCAAGTCGCTGAAACGAAATACGTCGCTAAACGTCGCTATACCGACGTTTTTTAGCGACTTCCATGAGTCGCTAAAAGTAGCGACGTTTAGCGACGCCGCGTCACTAAATGGCGACGTTCTATAAAGTCGCTAAACGTCGCTAATTAGCGACTTATATAGCGACGTAACAGCGACGTATTTAATGACCTGGCAGTACTGCCATGTCACCGATTTGCGACGTACAGCGACATATTTAGCGACGTTTGGCGACGTCGTTAGCGACGTCTAATGACACGTCGCTAAGTAGCGACTTTTTTAGCGACTTATTAAAATGTCGCTAGACGTCGCTAAACGTCGCTAAATACGTCGCTAAATTTATAAAAAAAGTAAAAAAAAACCTTAATTGTTCCAAGCTATTGTTCCTGTAATTTTAAAATTTTTAATTAAAAATAGACCCGGAGCAACCCTCCGTTGAATTCAATGGGTTCGCCGACCCCTTCGGTGGAACACTCAACACCGGATTAACAATATTTAATATGAATAAAAGTATACAGTCATACAATTAATACACACAAATATTATAGACAGACAATAAAAGTATCACAGTCATAAAAGTATCACATTATCACAGTCACACAAAATGGGCATAAACAACATCACAAAATACATAATATATAAGTATCAGAGTATCACAGTAACACAAAATTCATAATATATAAGTATATGAAACATCATAGTATCAATCTCGAGGATTTCCAAAATGGGGCAGATACCAGTCCCTCAAATACTGCGCATAAACAGTGTTTATGTTATCAAGCTCCGCTATGGGTGCTGGGTGACTGGAACTCCCTGTCTGAGATACAGCCGCGATAGGTGCTGGGTGACTGGAACTCCCCGCAGGTGGTATCTCTTCCTCCTTAACAGTAGGAGGCATCACTTCCTCCTTAACAGTAGGTGTCGCTCTCTTGGGTGCCATCTGGTAAGATAGATGAAAACAAAGAATTAGCAAATAATTAGCTATTGGACCAGAACGGAATAATTAGATGACTCACAAAGAATTAGCTGTTTGTTGCAGTATAATAATGATACCATAATATCTTATTTATATCCTACGTGTCACAAAATAAAATGATCGATACTTTAATCCTCGTATGTACCGTTCTTTCTTTTTCTTTTCTCTCCCTTTTTTATTCTCCCACTACTTCTTTTATATATATCAATAATGCTAAGTTTACTATCAAATGCTTACAACCTTCTTGTAACCCTTTCACCTCCACCTCTCTCCCAATAAACGATCGTCACGTAGCGTTTCGACCATGTTGCGACCACCCTGACAGGCTTTCATCTTTAGATTTTTCAAACATCAAGTTTAGAATAATAGAGTGAATTGCTTTTGTATTACTTAACTCCACCCTTAACATATTTAGAATATAACAATGAGGTTCCAAACTCATATTCATATCATTAACTAGCAGGTTGTGTGCATATCATTAATTAGCAGGTTGCAAGCCAAAATAACACTAACTTCCTCTAAATTCCACGTTGAGTCAAACGAAGGAATATAAGGCACAGTAGGATTGAGAAAGAAAAGGAATGCTACTCTCTGATTCATAACATTAACAATATATTTTTAGAAAATATATATTCTCTCTTGAGAAAGAAAAGGAATGCTACTCTCTGATTGTGTCTGTGTGTGTGTGTGTGTGTGTGTGTGTGTGTCTCTTTAGAAAATATATGTTCTCTCTTGACCAGGTCTAACCCTAACCCTAACCCCAGGTCAAAAAACCCAACCCTAACCCTAAACCTAACCCTAACCCTAACCCTAATATGCGTCTGTGTGTGTGTGTCTGCGTGTGTGTGTGTGTGTCGTGTGTGTGTCTGCGTCTGTGTGTCTGTGTGTGTGTCGTGTATGTGTGTCGTGTGTCTGCGTCTGTGTGTGTGTGTCTTGTGTCTCGTGTACCACTTGCTTTTGAGAAGATGAATCTGACCCTAACCCTAAACCTAACCCTAACCCCAGGTCAAAAAACCTAACCCTAACCCTAACCCTAACCCTAACCCTAACCCCAGGTCAAAAAACCTAACCCTAACCCTAAACCTAACCCTAACCCTAATATGCGTCTGTGTGTGTGTGTGTCTGCGTGTGTGTGTGTGTGTCGTGTGTGTGTCTGCGTCTGTGTGTCTGTGTGTGTGTCGTGTATGTGTGTCGTGTGTCTGCGTCTGTGTGTGTGTGTCGTGTGTCTCGTGTACCACTTGCTTTTGAGAAGATGAATCTGACCCTAACCCTAAACCTAACCCTAACCCCAGGTCAAAAAACTTAACCCTAACCCTAACCCTAACCATAAATCTAACCCTAACCCTAACCCTAACCCAGGTCAAAAAACCTAACCCTAACCCTAACCCTAACCCTAACCCTAAACCTAACCCTAACCCTAATATGCGTCTGTGTGTGTGTGTGTCTGCGTGTGTGTGTGTGTGTCGTGTGTGTGTCTGCGTCTGTGTGTCTGTGTGTGTGTCGTGTATGTGTGTCGTGTGTGTGTGTCTGCGTCTGTGTGTGTGTGTCGTGTGTCTCGTGTACCACTCCTCAGTGTCTGTGTGCGTGTGTCGCGTCTGTGTGCGTGTGTCTTGTGTCAGTGTCACATGAGAGAGAGAGAGAGAGAGAGAGAGAGAGAGAGATTACCTAGAGCTCGAGGAGGAGGAGGGAGATGCCAGAGTAGCCGCAGCGGTCGGAGACCCGGTCGCCGGAGAGGGGGGGGGGGCGGAGGAAATCGAAGCGTTTCGAAATTTTCGACAGATGGAGAAAAGAAAACTGAGCCCTAATTAATCAAAATTTAGCGACGTTTAGCGACGTCAAGGTAAAAACGTCGCTAAAATAAAAAAATAGCAACTCCAAAGTCGTCGCTAAATACGTTGCTAAATATTTTTGAAAGATACGTCGCTAATTACGACGCTAAACGTCGCTAAATAAGATATATTAGCGACGTTTAGCGACCTTAATTGAACTTATAGCGACGATTAATTTAAAATCTTAATAAAAGTCGCTAAACGTCGCTAAATGTCGCCATTTAGCGACGTCTAGCGACGATATTTACGGAGTCGCTAAGTTAGCGACGTTTTTACTTGGAGTCGCTAAAATACGTCGCTAATCCCGCTTATTCTAGTAGTTAATTAATAATATAAGCAGCAGTGTTAAGAGCCTCATCCCATTAACTGTTCGGTAAGTTTACTTCAGACAACAAATATCGTAGCCTCTATATTAGTATCCTATTGATACGCTCCGCACACCATTGAGCCGAGGTATCTTTAGCGGAGTCTTCTGACATCATATCTTTTGCTCTCTGCAATATGTATCAAATGGACTAAAGTATTCGTCATCATTGCCGGACCGAACACATATCAATTTCTTGCATGTTTTTCTTTCAACAGAGGCCTGAAACTCTTTGAAAGTGGGCAACATATGATCCTTGGTCTTTAAAGCATAGACCCAAAATTTTCTGAAACAATCATCAAAATATCACAAAGTAAGAAGAACCACCAATAGATTTTATCTACATAGGACTACAAACATCCGAGTTAATTAACTCGAGCAACACCGACTTATTAAACTTGGATGACTTTGAAAAGAAATTCTATTTTTCTTCCCCGCAATGTAGTGCGTGCATCTCTCCAACTTTGCAAACTTGAGCCCCGCAATCACTTTCCTGTTCAACAAGTAGCTCATTTCTTTCTTGCTGATATGGCTGAACCATCTGTGCCACAACTCGGTAGACCCATCAGTAACTGCGTTCACCTCCTATGCCCCATGTGCGCTCCCTTTTATATAGTAGAGACTGGATCTCTTGCTTCCTCTGGCAATCACCATCGAACTCTTGGAAAGCTTCCACTGACCATTCCTAAAGAGATTGAAGAATTACTCACCATCCGACCTTGTAATCGACATCAGGTTGAAACGAATATCGGGGATATGAGGAACATCCTTGAGAACAATAACTGCACCTATCTTGGTTCTCACATGCATATCTCTAATAGCAAAAAACTTTGACACATCTCTGTTGTCCATTTTCAACACTGCACAGTCTTTTATTGTGTAAGTGGCAAACAGTGTCCTGTTGTGAGATACGTGCGCTGCACCCCCTGAGTCCACCAACGAAGAATTTTTATTGCAAGATTTATGACTACCTCAACATCTACCATGATCACATTGCCTCCATGTGCTTAGGTAGTCACTGTAGTGTTCTTACTCTGCTTTTCCTTGTCGCCCTTATTCTCTCTCTTCTAAGCGAAACAGTTCTGCTTGATGTGGCCCTTCTTACCACAATGATAACACTATGAGTCCTCGTACCGACCCTTATACTTGTCTTTGATCTTGTCTCTGCCACTGCCCAGATTCCTGATTTTACTCCTTCCACGTCTCTCTGAAACAAGTTCCTCAGAATGAGATGAGATGAAGTGACCTAAGATTTTCTCCGCATCTCTCAATTCAATACCCTGCTCTTGGCGAACTCCAGACTGACCACATTTTCTGGAGCAGAAGTGATTATGGACACTCGTATGGTCTCTCACGAGTCTGGCAAAGTGCATAGCAACCATATCCCCTGAACTTTGTCGTCGAACTTGACTCTCATCGAGAATAACTGGTCAACAATACCCTGGAACTCACTCAAGTGATCCGTGATAGACGTACCATCTTAGTACCGTACATAGACCCATTATCGTTTGGATCAAGAATAACTTGTTTACTCCGGTCTTCTTCACGTATAAAGATTCTAGCTTCTCCCAAAATGTCCTTGCATGCTCTATACTGCCAACTTGATTGTACGCGCTCTCGTCAACGAACTGCCTGATATACCCATACACATGTATATGCTCAAAATTTTAGTCCTCTTCGGATCTAGGCCTCTCGACAGCAAATACTGGAAAATGCAACTTCTTGACGAATGGCAAATCCTTCATCTTACTTCACCAATAGTGATAATTGAAACCATTTAGGTTTACCATGCGCACAGGCTTCACATCCATCTCTTCTCCTTGGTTTGATTGTCAACCCTGACACCTCTTTGAACCCAAAGCTCTGATACCACTCTGTTGGAAATGAAATACGGAAATCGTTCTCCCAAACCAAGAAGCTGCGAGAGAATAGAGCAAAAGTACACGAAACTAAATCGCCAACAATCACAAATGAACCACATGTAAAAGATTTTTACATGAAAAACCCAAATGAGAAAAAATACGGGATGATCGAAGTTCAACCATGAAAAGCCTCTACTATTGGAATAAAGAATATACCGATACTTATAAGCTTCTCACCGATCCAAATCGGATCACCACAACTACTGGAAGTAAAGAATGATTGCAGACTCATGAAAAACGAAGAAGACAAAAAAAATACCCGAAACTATCTCCTCTTCGACGTAGCCGTCAACGCCTTTCTCTCTCCCTTCAAAAGTTGTAAAAATCCTCACAAAATGTTAGAGATTATATTTTAGGGTTAGAAAACAACCAATATATATCCCCCTCAAAATCGTAACTAAACTGGACCACACGATATAATCCAACGGCACATAAAATCCCCCTCAGACAGAGTTTGGCATTTTTGAGCGTTTTCGAGCCAGAATAATTCCGACTCCCAGAGGGCGAACCGAACTCGGATAGAACTCGGTAGGGAGACCGAGTTCGGTCTGAGCTCTGTCTCCTCTGGACAGAACTGCTCTACTCCAATTTTCTGAGTTTCTCCGAACTCTGAATGACACTCGTCGCCTCCCCGAGCTTCTCCTACACACAAATAGCGCTCGTCGCACTCCGGGGTGTTCTTCACATAGGTTGGGAATCTGACCCACTCCAATACGATCGACAAAGCATAATATACAACTACTCGAAATCGAACCAGAACAAGTGAACATTGCACGAGCGCAAAGTGTTTTCAAATGACTCACGGAACATAACGCCGGGGATCTAATTCTGCTATTCGGAGAATAACAAGCCTCAAACCTTGATCGTATTAGGGTTCGGGCCATTCCCCTCCAAATGAACTTGTAAGGTTATGGACCAATCCTCTTTTTTGTACTGCTGGGGTCTACCCCATGTATCATTGTAAGACTCAGACTATATCCCACCCACTTGTTTCGTTCTATTTTCGGTCAAGGTTCGAAATCCTCCACCAGCCAGGTAGTTAGGAAAAAGGCATAAATATGGCCAATTTTCTGTTTGAATCAACTCTTACCAACCATCTTGGAGATTCTGGAATGAAAAACAGACCCAACTGCAGAGCAAGGCATGGAAGAACTCCTGCAAAAAAGAACTTGAACTATCAGTCTTGTATTTAGTACCATCACAATGTATCATTTCATTCAAGTGGAGCTTGTTCCATTTATTAACAGTAATATATGCGTATGTTACTTTCAAGAAATTACCAACTGAGACCAGTGTTCGCCACCCAACAAATGTGCCAAGTATGTAAGAACATGAATTTCCAGCACAGATCAATAGCTGCAGGATCAAGCAGATCATTCATGAAGGATATATAGCACGTTATTCCTAATCATTAATCTGTAAGGGATATTTACATTTTTCATGTTAGACTGTGTGATTGCATTGTGCTTTTTCTTTTTTTTCCATAAAAAATTATATTTCCATCACACCATGTTTGATAGCATATATTCTCCATATAATTATTTTCCATATATTCTTATAAAATAGTGGAAAATGAAACTGGTCTAACCCATAAGAAAATACTATTTTCTATGAAAAATAATAATTTTTTCTTGGAAAATTATGTCAATCAAACACCCAAGTTAAGTTTTTCATGAAAAATATATTTGGTTTTCTATAGGAAAATAATTGCAATCAAACAACAACATTATGATGTTTTTTAAAAATTTCATAATATTTTTTTCCTAGAAAAATAATTCCGTGGAATTAGTTTAATTTTCACCTTGCAATCAAACACACATTTACTGAACAACTTACGTATGAGACCATTTACCTGATTCAAGGTGGTAAGTCCTCCACGGAGCTTCCTCGGTGCAATCTCCGCAATGGTAAATTTCATAATAGTCTTTCGGAGTGACGATCATCAAGCATACTCACACAAATGGTAAAGTACCTAATCATCAATTATCTATAGCATTGTATTCTACTTGCGAATAACTATCTAAATTCAGTTGATATATTGAAGGAGTTCGATGCAGTAGTGTAACAGTACTAGAAGCATACCACATAAGAAAGAACACCAATCCCGCAACCAGTGCAAAACCTCCCCAAGTAGAGTAACAAGACATCCTTGAATCAATAAAATGGACACAATTCTTAATTTATAGCAACTTAAAACAGACAAAAGATGATATTATAATGGTGATAGATTTATTGTTGAGATAACAAACCTTGGCAAAGTAAATCATAAGCCATCCTATTATGCAGATAGCAGATGATGTTCTCATTGCCTGATTCATAAAATCAGCTAAATAATTAAGCAGACAAAGCGCACTAATAACTATGTACTGGAAAAAAAGAAGCTATATATATATATATATATATATATACACACACACTCAATGTTTGCATGATAGGGGGTTCGAACTCTTATGGTTCTCAGAAACTTGACGAACTCTTCATTGATAACGAATATATGGGAAATGTGGTCATAGTAGATGATAGTCACAGTCGAGTACTTACTCCTTTGCGACCAATGTAATCAGCAATTTTCCCACTTGTGATGGCGCCAATCATTGCACCAACGTTTAGTATGGAGCCAAAGACTGCATACTGCAAGGTGGCATGAAAGGAAAGGCAAGGAATTAACGGTTTAAGGTTTGCAAATTAATAACTGGCAAGAAGGAAATATGTTCAAAATGTCGAGCACTACCAAACCAAAATATTCAACAAGCATAAACATTAGCTTTCCTTGAAAGTGAGATCATCCACAAGGTCTTACTATATCCGTGGTAACATAGGCAGAACCATGTAGGGGCAAAAATATTATGATTTTTTTCCTTCAAAATTGTTATAAAGAATTTATATATGAATTAGAAGAAGTGTAGTGATATGGTGAAAGAAGAGTAAGTGTCAAAAATTATTGGCCGGACTCACCACTCACCATTACCACGTGGTGAGCCGGGACCATACAATAATTTCTCGTGATCTTGTGAGAGGGTACGTACCTTTTAGATAGAGAAGAATAAGGAGGGGGATGCATAATGAGTGCTGCAAAATGCCGAAACAAATTAACTAACAACGGAATAATACGCTTTCATCCTGATTCAAGCTCCAGTACTTAGATGAGACGGATTCCTCCCATCTCAACCAGTCGCCCATCTCAACCAGTTGGACTAGAGATAATTGGCGACGAAGCAATGTTGCTTAATTTGTATATTATGATCAAGGTCTCTAACGGTATAGATCATGAATGCTATTGAGATCGAGAAACTGATTTGTTGACCGATCGACTTTCTAGATGGCGCTGAGGTAGGATAAAAAATTTCTATAAGAATTTCTACATAAAAAATACTCCATCATCATAGAAAATCAATCATAGAAATTGACATTGGACCCTACATTCAAACTAAATCATAAATTAATTTTTTTTATTTTCTGTCACGTAGGATAGAAATTGAGAACCATTGGAGAGTATTCTTAATTTGACAAATTTCTATGTAGAAACTCTGCCAACTATATACATTTTCTTATATATGTCAAGTGGATAGAAACTCAATTTTAGAAATCAATGGAGATGGTCTAATGGCATAATTCAACTTTTCCACGAGAGATCATCAAATTCAAAAGGGTGTCTAAATCCACATGAAATCCACCATCTAAGAGGAATTGAAATTTTATTGATAAAATGATTGATTAAAACTAAGTAAATTGATGCCTTTAAATAGGCCAACAAGTTTCTCGTAAAGGAGTATAATTGAACCTATTTAAACTAAATTAATAAAAGCAATATAATTTAACTTATTCAAACTAAATATCTTAAAAGATGTGATTACTATTTTAAAATTGGGTTTCTTTTCCTGCGGCTAGGGTTTCTCTCCCTGCGACTATGGCTTAGTCGTTAGGGTTTCCTCTTTCCTTGTAAAGACTACGTTCTTTCCCCTCTTGCTCTCTTCTCTAATTTTCTTTCCTTCTTTTCTTTTTAGGGTACGTTTTTTTCTGCTGGGGGCCCTATTTTCTCTACAGGGTGTCCTAGGCAATCTTTGGGATAGGTTCTATACAGGATTCAAGGTCAGAGGTTTGCGAGTTTTAAGTCGAAATGGCAAAAGAGTTGGAGTCATTGTGGGAGAGATTTAAACTATGCAAAGTCGAAGAAGGGGAGGTCGACCTAGAAGACACGATCGGTGATGATGGGGATGGTTTCTTTATTGTGGCAAAAGTGCTAACCGATAGATCCTTCAATATTATGAATATGCAAAAGGCGCTTCTTAGTGCATGGAAACCAACTCGTGGATTTACGATTAAAGAAGCGGATGATGGGCGGATGGTCTTTCAGTTCAAATCTAAATCTGATGTTCGTATAGTAATGAACAATGGACCGTGGCACTTCGACAAACGACTGATAGTGGTAAAGAAAATCAGTGGAATGATCAGCCAGATAAGAAGGTCCTTAACATGGTGTCGTTTTGGGTTCGTGTGCACAATCTACCCTTAAATAGGCAGTCGACGGAAGCAGTTCACAAAGTGGCGAGCAAGGCGGATAAAGTAATTGAAGTAGAGAAGGAAAAGGGATTTTTGTTATAGTCTTATGCTCGGGTTCGTGTACTGGTAAATATTGAAAATCCGATAATACGGGGCACATATATAATCAATGGGAAGAAGGAACGAGCATGGGTCTACTTCAGGTACGAGTGGACGCCGACTTTTTGCTTTCAATGTGGCCAATTTACTCATAACTATGAAGAATGCCAAGATCTAGTAGAGGGGGAGAGTGTAAAGGAGTGGCCTTTTGACCCCTCTATTAAAGCCTCTCCAGCAAGAAATCATATTCATTATCGGAACAAGGAGAGGAATGAAAGAGGATACGGAATACTAGGATCTTCACCATTAAGCCATGGAGGATCGGCTCGTCGTAGTCTATCATTGAGTAGCAACGACGTGGATCAAAACAGGGAGAAGTTCATCAATCTAGATTGAGGTACAAGCTCTTCATCGGCAGCCGGAGATTTGAGGGGTCATACGTCCACAGGGAGGAGACTGATAGATAATAAGTTAGGGGAGGGTAAATCCACACGAGAGGTTGAAGTGAACAATGAAGTAATGAAAGACATGAAAGCAGAGAAGGCCATACCTTATTCGATTTGCCAGTTCACCAGGAGGAGGTGGGGCCAGGAACATTTCAGAAGGGCGTAGGCATGGTTAATAGGCGAAAAGTAGGGAAGAAGAGTATGCAGGCCGGGAAAAGCAATAGTGGGAGAAAGGGGATTGGGATAGCGACAATAAAGACGAGCACGAGTCGAAGAGGGAGGCAGAAACAGGCAGAAGGTAAGCATACTATAGGTGAGGGTGTTAATAATCGCTATGTGGGCAGGAAGAGGAACGTTGGTAATGAGGATGTGGTTTCTTCGGATCTTCAGGATCCGTAAATTCAGAAACGTGCATTATATGCAGATACAGAGGCGGAGGCTGCAATGCAGCTCCGCCTAGAGCTAAGGGTTGCCTCAGTTGGAATATCCAAGGGCTGGGCAACCCTTGGACATCAACGGCGGTAAAGAAATATATTATCGATTATAGACCGAGTATCGTGTTCCTGATGGAAACACGTCTTATGGATAGGGAATTTCATTTTCTTAAGAATAGTTTGTATTCTTTCAATTTTTTCATTGTGAATCCGGAGGGAAGAGCGGTCTGCTTGTTGTGGAAAGAGGGAGTGGAGATTGATATTATTTCCTCTGGTAGAAACCACATAGAGTTTCATGTTAAAGGAGGATATTTTGGTGGGACTGAATGGCGGGGATCGGGAATCTACGGTTGGCCAAGAAGAGAGGACAAAGATAAAATGTGGCATCTGATCAAGTCACTTAACACAAAGGCAGAAATCCCTTGGATGTGCTTTGATGACTTTAATGAGATTCTACAGGCTAATGAGAAGGAAGGGGGAAGGAACAAAATAAACTGGCAATTGAAGGGGTTCAGGGAGGCATTAGAGGAGACGGGTCTCAGTGATGTTGGCTATGTAGGTCTTCCTTTCACATGGTGTAATGGCAGAGCTAGAGGAGACAATGTACGTCAGCGCCGGGATCGTTTCTTAGGTAATCAAGTTTGCTTCTCAGCATGGCCTTACCTAGTATTGAAGCACTTACCCAAACAACACTCCGATCATCATTCGATTATGATGTGCATTCGGTCAGAGACGCCATCTAGAAGGAAATGGATCAGACCATTCCGGTTTGAACCCTTTTGGGCGAGGGAGGCAAAATGTGCAGAAGTCATACAACAGTAGTGGGAAAAAAGAGGCGTATATCGGGCTGCTGTTCCAGTACAGTATAAGTTACACAAGTGTGTAGAGGCTCTACAAGCATGGAACAGAAGAAAGTTTGGGAATATTGGTGTTTGCTCAAAGAGGCTAACGGAAGAACTTGCATGTATTCAGACGCTGACACCTACCTCTTCCAACCTGGAGAAGGCAAGAGATATTCAAAAGAAACTTGATGAAGCGGAGTCCAATCTGGAAACATACTGGAGAACTAGATCACGAGCTATGTGGCTGGAGGAAGGCGATAAAAATATAAATTATTTCCACAGGAAGGCTTCACAATGACAAAGGAGGAATCATCTAAAAGGCCTTTGTGGGGAGGATGGGGATTAGAAGGAGGGGGATGATGCAGTAGGGAGAATCATGGTGAAATACTATAAGACGCTATTCGATTCTAATACAAATCTAGATCCTGACCCTGTCATAGAAACCATCAAAAATGTGCTACCACAGGAATGGAGGGTTATGCTTGACCTTCCTTATGAGATCCTGGAGATTACAGAGGCTCTGAAGCAAATGTATCCTAACAAGTCTCCTGGACCTGATGGTATGTCTGCCCTCTTTTATTGAAAGTATTGGCATATTATAGGTCATGATGTTAGTATCACAATTCTGGAATTCTTTTCCACGGGGGTTATGCCTCAAAGGTTGAATCACACTCTTGTTACCTTGATTCCAAAAGTAAAAGATCCAAAAAACGTTAAAGACTTGAGACCCATTAGCCTATGCAATGTTATTTACAAATTAATCTCCAAAGTACTTGCTAATAGGCTCAAGAAAGTCCTCCCCCTCCTTATCCATGATACCCAAAGTGCCTTCGTCCCCAATAGACTGATCATCGATAATGCTATCAAAGGCTTAGAAGCCTTTCATTACCTAAAGAAAAAACTAAAGGTAAAAAAGGGTGGCTTGCATTGAAAATCGACATGAGCAAAGCCTATGATAGGGTCGAATGGCAATTCCTTAATGATATGATGTTCAAGCTTTAATTTCCAAACCATTTTTGGTCGCTTATTATGACTTGTATCTCGTCTGCCACCTAATCTTTCAATATCAATGGGCAATCCAAAGGCTTTATAGAGCCGAAGAGGGGTCTTCGACAAGGGGACCCGATATCGCCATATCTTTTCCTAGTGTGTGCAGAAGGGCTTTCATCCATGCTTTGTAAAGCGGTGAATGAAGGAGCTATACATGGTATCTCGGTAGCGAGGACGACTCCTAAGATTTCACACCTTTTCTTTGCGGATGATAGCATACTTTTTATCAAGCAAACATTCGTGAGTGTAATAATTTGATGACAATCCTCAAAACTTATGAGAATGCTACAGGGCAACAAGTCAATCTAGAGAAATCGGAGGTGGATTTTAGTACAAACACGACTCAACACACAAAGAAGGCTGTGGTCAGGGTACTCGGAATTAAGGAGTCCATGGGGAGAGTCAAGTACCTCAGTCTTCCAATCTACACAGGGCGATCAAGAAGGGAGATATTCAGCTACGTGAAGGAGAGTGTATGGAAAATAAATCAAAGGTTGGAAGGAGAAAGTGCTCTCAAGTGCGGGGAAGCTAGTGCTTATTAAAGTGGTAGCTCAGGCAATCCCTACGTATGTCATGAGTTGCTTACTTCTGCCCAAATCTTTGTGCAGGGAAATACAAGCTATGATTGCTCGATTTCTATGGGCAGCTTGTCACAAAGACAAAGGAATCCATTGGATCAATTGGAGAAGGCTTTGTATATCAAAGGAGAAGGGCCGGCTGGGTATCCGTCACTTGCAGGCTGCTAATCAAGCCTTCCTTGCTAAACAAGGTTGGAGAATTATCCATAATCCTTCAGCATTAGTAACAAGAGTCTTGAAAGCGAGGTATTTCCCAAATGATGATTTCCTGAAGATCAACAAAATCTATAACCAGTCGTACATCTGGAGCAGTATCTGGCAGTCGAGGTGGATTCTCGACAGGGGCTTACGGTGGAGGGTTGTCAATGGTATTAAGATAGATATAATGAAGGATGCTTGGGTACTAGAGTTGCTATCGGGTCATCCAACTTTTTGTAATGATCCGAGTATCATAGGGACTGGGATGGTCAGTGAACTCATCGACTTTGAGTCGATAAGATGGAAGCGAGATCAGATCATGGCTGCTTTCAACCCAGAGGAAGCTACATCCATTCTGAGCATCAGGTTGAGTTGAAGGGGGATGCCCAGCACTGCCAATACTGGTATAAGTCTGCAACAGGGGAATTCAGAGTTAAATCTGCCTATTACTTGGCAAACCTCACCCTATCATTAAGTAATGCTGGAAGCTCAACCTACCACCTTGTATCAAGTATTTCATATGGAGTCTTCACCAAAATCTACTCCCATGCACCAAGAACCTTAAACGACACGGTGTGGAATGTGAGCCAATATGCGGAAGGTGTCACCTGGCTGAAGAATCGATTTTACATGCCATGAAGGATTACGATGTAAGTCGACGATTTTGGCTAATGACTCCATGTGGATTCAGAACAAATAAAAGAAGATACAACCATGTGGTGGAGTAGCAAGAAGAAGCTCTACAGATCATGGATGACGAAGGTTTTGAGCAATTCGCCACCTTGTTGTGGGCCTGTTAGAACTTTCGAAATGATAACATTTTTGATAAGAGGACAATGGATACGCTTTGCTATACAAAGAGCCCTCTATTTCACGACGGATTTTAAAAGTATCACCACTAAAAGAGACCCTGATCAGCTCCCCATAGGCCGCTTTAGGAAACCCCCGGAGGGAATGCTAAAAGTTAATACGGATGCTGCCATGAAGGTGGAGGATAGGAGGAATGGACTGGGGTCGATTCTACGCGACTCGGCGAGATCAGTGGTAAGGTGGAAGGTCACGACGCTAAACAATGTGTGGAATCCAGCCTATGCAGAAGCACTTGCAATGTTAGAGGGAGTTGAAATGGCTAGAGCTCTCTAAGTGAAGAAGGTGATGTTTGAAAGTGATGCTCAAATGGTGATAACGACATTGAACATAGAGGAGATGGGGTTAAACCCTTTACATCAGATCATTGAAGACATTTTGCACTTATGTTCTTTTTTTGAAGTTTTTTCTTTCAGTTTTGTTCCTCGAAAAGGGAATAGTATTGCGCATCTTCTTTCTAAATTAGGGTTGCAGGGAGATGAGGGTGGTTGTAATGATGAGAAGTTGCCTGTAGGTGTGTCGATCCTAGTGATGGCTGACATTTACTGAGCCTTAATAATAATATCTTGTTTTTCAAAAAAAATATGTGATTACAATTTTGTCACAAAAATTTCATAAACTAGCCGATTTTATTCAAACCAAAGATCATAGAACATTTGGTGAAAGTTGACTAAAGATTCAGATTCAGATTCAGATTCAGATTCTCTCCACTTAGTAGTTGAGACAATTATTTATCTAATGGCCCTTGGATTTATGAGGAGGTGGTATTGATTTCAAGAAAATTTTGAAGGATTTTTAAGGCAGTTTTGACCTTTTTTGTAATATAAATATCAACATCATGCATCAAAATCAACGACTGAGATTAAAGTAGCGGAAAGAACTTGTCTTCAAGTTTAGCTTCAAAGAATAAACCACACACTAGATCAAATAATTTTAGTAGATGACAGTTGTTAGGGGCGGATGAAGAACATTCAGTGAGTGAGGACTTGGAGATAAGTGAGTGGGAACTTAACAAAATTTCTGTTGGAATTGGACACGTCCTGCAAGTGCTCCGATACCATGTCTGAGACTGACCGCAGCAAAAAATTAGGCCAACCCACCTGAGATAACCAACCCCTGTCTAACAAATACCAGACAACGTATATGGCGGTGACTACACACCTGGACAAATCTCAACCTTTATAACTCAGGTGAAATTACAAGATTAACAAAATCAATGTTTAACCTTTTGCCCTAATAGATTCAACCCCCTCACCACACTCAAAAAGAAAAGAAAGAGATAACAATTGAAATCACTTACCAAATCCCGAAGTAATATTTCTAACCGATGCTGACGACTCCTCGATTAGATCCCTTCTTCCTTCTCTCTTGGAAGACGAAGAACCCTAAGAGCAAAGTACATACTTTCACTTAGATTTTCTATGGACGAGCACCCCGAAACTCAATTTTGTGCTATCTTTGTGCCTCCATCCTCTCCCATATAAATAGGATGAGAAATACTAATTTTATGTCATGGGAATTCCTAAATAGGAAAATCCATTATCTAAAATAGGAAAAACCAATTATGGACGTCAAAATATAATCAGATTAAATATTTGATATAAATTTAAAATCTAATCAAATTAATATAGATTTTTAAATCATATTAAATCAAATCTTTGACTATATTTGGGCTCCAAAATTTACCAAATCCAGACATGACTCCAACAATCTCCCCTCCATCTGATGAGAGGGTGTTGACCCCATGACTCCTCAACTGGACTACATGCATGTCGCCCCGTGACAAAATTTTTGCTCCCTCATGCCACCGATCTCCGATCCCCAGAGCTGATTTGCATCTTCCTTCATCTCCAGCTCATCGACCGTTAAGTCGACGCTAGCTGCCATACGTAGCACCTCCTGCAGCAATGGGATCCTGCCGACATCAATGATACGACTAAGACCGAAGTCCCTGATAATCAGCCTCACCGTGAGTCTTGGCTGCCTGTCCCCGCTTCCGTCTTCCACCAGGATATGTTACCGTTCTGACGAGCTTCTTCACCCTTGGTTAGCCTAACTAAGTGGACGGTGTGGTTCCCTCAAGACTCGGACTCATGAATCTGCCCATCTTCGTGTCCGATACTGAATCTCCCCGTATACTTGCATCCTCGAGCAGAACATCATGCACTGTGCACGCCATTGATAACCCACAGCTCCCTCGAAACTATTTGAATGGAGATGCACCTGCCTCAGACTGAGTTTGCTGCAAACCTTGATCTCCTCCTTAGCTTCAAACTTCTAAAACAGATGTCGCTCCATAAAGTTTTGGCAAACAACCAGTCACCAAAATTGGATCCGTAGAACAACACCCACTGGAGTCCGACCAGCTATCATGGGACCAACATACTAACCCTCAATCTTTGACTCATAATCATTCGTCGATTTGTCTCGACGAATTGAATCCTCTATAATCCTTAAAGTATCTCGAAGACCCTCTTCAGTAAGTTTCCTATGATCCACCTCTTGTCGAACACCTCTCGAGCCTCCATCCGATGTTTGTGGTCTGCCTATATAGCTCAACGGCTTGAGCCTGTATATGCTACAGCATATCGAGCCAGCTGTTGGGAACACTTCGTAAGCATCCAATCTTTGTCCCCAAATAAACGGCGACAACCATCATCCGCCAGCCTCCCCACTGAAACCAAGTTGTAGCACAAAATTGGTACATTCACACACCCATGAGAACGAGCTTCTCACCAAGATCCGTTGTCAAGTGCACATCACTGACGCCTATAACTGCAACCATCACCTTGTTTCCCATCTTCATAGGTCCAAACCTACCGCCGTGGTATGACGTAAAGATCCTCCTATATAGAGCAGCGTGATACGACATGACCCAATTGTCATCATGACACATGTCGTAAGGTTCATCTGTGTCGGTTGCTGCGATGATGATATCTTCCAATACCGTAAGATCCTCTTGATCGTCCTTGCCTTTGGCCTTCTCAACTTTGAGTTTCATGCAGTCTCTCTTGATATGAACCATTTTTCCACAGTGATGGTAGCCCTCCTTGCGGTCCACAGTCGTAAGATCCTGAGAACTCCCCTTGTCCTCGCTTGTGACTTGGGTCTTTCCTTTCTATAGGAAGCCACCAGAGCGAACTCCTACGACGATTCCATCTGCTTACGCCAGACCTCCTTTTTCAATAAGCTACTTTTGACTACCTCCATCGTAATAACTTCGTCATGCGCGGAATTGTTCACCGACACCACCAACGTCTCTCATCTTTCGGGCAGAGAACTCAAAAGTAGAAGGGCTTGAAGCTCATTATCAATCACCATCTTCGTCGTAGATAGTTGATTGATGATACCCTGAACCTTATTCAAATATTGTGCCACTGGGGCACCCTCCGTGTACTTCGGGTTGAGGAGTTGGCAAATCAGAAATGCCTTGTTGCCAGCCGAGTAGAAGGACATCGAATGCAGCTTCTCCCACAATGCTTTTATCGAACTCTCCATGGACACATGGTAAAATACCGAGTCATCCAAACATTGGCGGATGAATCCAACGGCCTTCCGATCCAGTCATTTTCAGTCTTCAGCAGCTTTGTAAACCGGTAGGTCCTTGGGCTGATCCCACGTTAGCCCTAAGTCGGATGGCTTTGCCCTATCGCCCTCCAACAGACCCTGCAAGTCCTTGTACTAGAGTAGATTCTCCATCCTTGGCTTCCAAATCGCCCAGTTTCCCCCATAAGGGTGATCACACGTGTGTTTATCTGCTCCATAGACATGGTTACACCTTCTCTCTCAAGAAACTGAGAGCTCTGATACCGGATGTTCGGATCGGACATGCCCTACAAGCACTCTAATACCGTGTCTAAGACTGACCGCAGCGAAAATTTAGGCCAACCCACCTGAAATAATCAACCCCCGTCTAACGAACACCAAGCACATATAAAGACAACATATATGGTAGTGACTACGTCACCTGGACAAATCCCAACCTTTATAACTCAGGTAAAATTATAAGATTGACAAAACCAATGTTGAACACTTTGCCTTAATAGGTTCAATCTCCTCACCACACTCAAGAAGAAAATAAAGAGATTACAATAAAACCACTCACCAAACCCTGTAATAATTTTTCTAACCGAAATTGACGACTTCTTGATTAGATCTTTTCTTCCTTCGGTCTTGAATGACGAAGAACCCTAAGAGTAAAGCACGGACTTTCTCTTAGATTTCCTGTGGACGAGCACCCCGAATCTCAACTTTGTGCTATCTTTGTGCCTCCACCCTCATCCATATAAATATGATGTGAAACCCTAATTTTAGGTCATAAAAATTCTTAAATAGAAAAACCCATTATCTAAAATAGGAAACACCAATTATGGACGTCCAAATATGGTCAGAATAAATATTTGATACAAATTTGAAATCTAATCAAATTAATGTAGATTTTTAAATAATATCAAATCAAATATTTGATCGTATTTGGGCTCCAAAATTTACCAAATTCAGACTGGACTCCAATAATTTCAAGTGTATATAAGAGAATTGGAACTCAAAAATCTTCAAAACTAATTCTTAAGTACTTAACCAACTAAGTTACTCTTGTATTGACCATATATAGGAACCATATTGATATAAAACTTAAATAAGAAATGTGAAAATTGTCTACATACTTTTTTTTTTCAAAAATCCAATAAAGATATTTTTGTAGAAATTCGCGTACAAGTCTTTTAGACTAACCAGATTTTTGTTAAAACAAGAAGTGTAACTCGCTAAAGAGATGCAATCTCAGCCATTTAGGTTGCTATACGAGGTCGACAGTAAACTGCTATTATAGGAAATCACAAGCAGAATAATCTACTATAGAAATTTAAAGCAGTAAAAACTTGTATGAGTTTGCAGAACCTCTGTTGTTTAAAGAACCTCTGTTGTTTAAAGAAAGATTCGACATTCTTCTCATTGATTCGCATCTGATATAAAGCCTAAAAAGTGGTGTTGTGCTGATTCAGAAGGCACCTACTGCTTGGACTATCTCCCTTGCACAAGCATTGACGCACTCCTTATATATAGGAGAGCCATTACTTGGTCTGTTACAAAATTGAATAGCCCATTAACAAAATGGAGCAATAAATTAGGAGTAACCCCTGATGTTAAACTGAGCAACTAGTCTCTTGGCTATAGTATAGCTACCCGTGAGCTACCCGGCCAAGCTTCCAAAAAGGAGCTACCCTCTGGAGCTTCGGAGTAGATCTACCATAGGAAGCTACATGTGTGAAACTACTATGCGAAGGTACCGTAGAGCATCCGCTAGGCTATATATGGGGCTACCATGCCAACTTCGTGACCGACGCATACGACCGCACCCCTTGCACAGTCTCTCCAAAAGATAGTGATAAAAATAATTGTCGATTGGAGAATTTGAACCTTGTCCACAGTAACCCTCCCATCCCACCGTACTTATCGCTTGGGCTAAAACACCATATATGTACAAGTAAATAGATAACGAATTAAATATTGAAATAAACACATAGGATTTGTCCCAAGATGGAATAGTGGAACTGAGTCATCAATAGACTAACCCTAACAAACCCCTATACATTCCATATGTGATTAAGTGTTTCCCATAGTGACTATATATCGTGCATTATGATAAATATCGCTTATGACTTAAATCTTCCTGCATGGGAAGAACTATAGTACGATACATAATAGACTAAGCCTTAATTCAGTATCATAGCTACAATTCTCTTCACTCACATTAGATCGACTGTACCTCTGGTCGCACGTTAAAAGTCATGTGTCAAATTAGATTTTGTGTATGCATCTAGGGTGTCTACAAGATTTTCTGTAAGAGACGAGCTTTGTAGACATTTTTACACATAGATTAGTTATTTTCCTTGAGAATTTAATCTCTCCCATCATGAGGCTACCTACCGCTTTGCCGCTATAACATAGGCCAATCTCGAGATCATCCTACTATAACATGATATCCTAGCCTCTTGTAGTATTGTTCTCTCTCTCTCTCTCTCTCTCTCAATATGAGGCTATCTGCCTCTTTATAGTACTATGTTGCTATGACATGTACTGAACCTAAGGTGTCACTACATCTTGTCGTGTTATTCCATTATAGAATGAGGTCCTAGCCTCTTGTAAACTTCTAGTATTGCACTACCCGTGCTTTTTGTCAAGCACACGTAGAATTCCAAATTCTAAAGAACTCATTAAGGGTTAAAGCCAACCTCCACACATGACTTGCTCTTTATATCGAGTAAGAAGTAGACTACAAAGGTTAGGAATGTTTCCCACCATATTCCACATAGACCAACCTTTGTACCTGATGTATCCTTAATTATAATCCTTCCTTGAACCCAAAATGAGATACCTGGTTAAATTTTTGTTGAACCAATAGGTAAACATTTTTGGTAGAATTACATATACATTACATCAAAATTCATTTACGCCCATTTTTCTTGCTATGTCCTCGACAAGCTTGCGTCTGAGGCCCTTGGTGAAGGTATCCTCCATATTGTCCTAGTTTCGAACATCAACCACTACAATGATGCTATATGAGATGCGCTCATTCAATGATTTGTGATCTAATCTCATAGTAATCTTCTTCCTATTGAAGAGAGCATGTGATTCTACTATTGTAGTCGCATGGTTGTCATCTTATATTTGAATCGTCAAAATCTGCGCACCAACCGGAGAGAGATCATACATGAATTTTCGAAGCCATTCTAGTTGATATGGTGATGTAACCAGTACATAGAACTCAGACTCTATAGATAAGTATGATAGTAATGTTTGTTTTTTTTGACTTCCACGATATAAAAGTTCTATTCATAGATAAGATAGAACCTACAATGAACCTTTCCCTCTAATTTTTAGCATAAACTTCATTATTGAAGTCTTCTACCATAGATCGATAGCCATTGTAGAGCAAAGAAAACTTCTACGTGTTTCTCAGATATTCATAAAAATCTTCATAGATTATCAGTATTCTATACCTGGATTTCTAGTGAATCAACTCAGCATCCTCATACCAAAATCTAAATCAGGTCTAGTGAAACTCTTTGTATATATTAGACTTACAATTATGCTCGGATAATCCATCTGTCCGACAGTTTTTCTTTAGTTTGGCTTCAGCTTATTGTCACACTTATATGGAGTATTGATCCCAGTATGATCCTGATATCCATAGCATGTATCTTCTTGATGTATAGGCTTGTGACAGAGCAAGCCCATTTTTTCTCCAGATGATTTTATCCCAAGGATAATATTTATATATTCTAAGACCTTAATAATGAATTTGCATGAGAAAACTTTTTAGTCTCTTAGATACTCTAAATCAATGCTAAAGATTAACATATCATCGACATAGATACAAATGATCAAACCTCTCTCATCCATGAACTTAGTGTAGACATATTTATTAGTCTCATTGACTATGTATTCATTTGATCATATGACTTTATCAAACTTCTTGTGCCACATCTTGGAAGCATACTTCAGACCATAGAGATTTACTAGTTTGCACACCTTATTTTCAATTCCCTTGACGAAAAATCCTTTTACTTGTTTCATGTATATCTTTATGATCATACATATCTTCATTCAGAAATGTTTTCTTCACATACATTTGGTAAATCACAACAAGCACAATTAATCAACATCCTAATAGTTGTCATTTGAGTTGCTGTGTATATGTATCAAAGTATTTAATTCCCTATTTCTGAGAAATCCCTTTTTCTAGTAGCCTGACCTTAAACTTGTTTAGAGTTCAATTGGCTCTAATATTCTTCTTGAAGATTCATGTGCACCCAATGTGTTTTTCTTCTTTATGTAGATTGAACAGCACCTAAGTGTTATTGGATGCGATGGATTCAATCTCATCATTGACAACTTTCTTCTAGAAAATGATATCTTTGTTCTTCATCACCTTATTAAAAGTAATTGGATCAGCTTTCATGTGATAGGTGACAAAGTCATCTCTTAAGTCCTTCATCTTTCTCACTCATTTTGCTAGTGGCTTAGTGATTTATAATTCTGCATTGGCATCCTTCAATGAAATTATTTCTTTGAGGTTATTAACCGCGATTTGGTATTTTCACCTGGATTAGGAGCACCGTCTTCTTTGTCATTTGTTATATTCTTAGATAATTTTGCAAGAATCATGCTCTCTTCTCTAGCAAACTTATCCCTGAAGGACTCGACATCTTGAGACTCGATGATTTGATTGGTTTTAAGATCAAGGAATCTTTGAGCGTCACTTTTCTTTGTGTATCCTAGGAAGATCGTCTTAGTGGTCCTTGTTCCTAACTAATGAACCTTGATAATCAGAAGCTTAATATATATCAAACATCTCTACATTAGAATAAGATTCAATTTGGGTTTGACATTGAACCAGAGTTCATGAGAAGTTACCACAATAGAGGTTGTTGTTAGTTCATCTTCTCCCTAGAAGCAGTTCGAAAGACTATCTATTAAAATTATATATTTTATCATGTTAGTAAGTGTACAGTTCTTCCTTTCAGCAACTCCATTCGATTGAGGGAAATAAGCCTCATTCACAATCCCATGTGCTTTTCAGAATGATGAAAATTCGTGTGAATGATATTCTCCGCCTCAATAACTCCCGAGTCTCTTGAGTTGTTGGCACGTTTACCATTCAGCTTTTGTCTTGAAGTCTTTGAACTTCTCAAACATTTCATCTTTGGATTTAAGAAGATAGATGAAAGCGTACTTCGAGTAGTCATCGATGAAGGTAAGATAATACTTCATTCTAGCCTTCATAGTAAGTATTTGAAGTCATAGATGTTAGAGAGTATACTAACTCCAGAAGGTATGAGCTTCAGTTCACCCTCTTAAATTATTTTCTTACCATTTTTGTTTCAGCACAAACTTCATATTCCTTTACTTTCTTACCCTACATTTGGAGATAATACCTAAGCTAGACATTTTGTTTACACTTTAACATTGAACATGTCTTAGCATGGTGCCATAACTCAAGAGAATAAAAAGAAGCAGTTATTTCATTTATATATTCCAAGGGAACAAAAAGTTGAACTTTAAACATACCTTCCAGTACATTTTTTTTTTTTTGAAAATAAACAACCTAGTAGGACATGAACATTTGACCAACTTTGATGTCCATCATCATGCCAATATTGCACAGTAGGCTTCCAGAGTTCAGGTTCTTTGTGACAGCATGCATATTTTTCACATTTTATAGAGTAAGCAATTTTCCCTAAAGTCTCAGTACCATCATCCCGACTCCCTTCACTTTATCTTAAGTCTTGTTTTCCATAGTTACCTTCTCAAACAATGGTTCGTATGTTGTAAACATATTCTTTATGTAACACACATGATAAGAGGCTCATTGTCTACCTACTAGTCAGTGTCAATTGTAAAAGTTTCTATCTGTACACTACCAGAAAAAGTCAAATTAGCAACGTCTAAAAACGTCGCTAAATAACCAAAAATCGTCGCTAATTTGGTTTAGCGATGTAATTAGCGACGTTTAAAAGCAGTCGGAAAAAACCAAGTCGCTAAAACAAAAAACGTCGCTAAACGTCGCTATGCCGACGTTTTTTAGCGACTTTAATGTGTCGCTAAATTTAGCGACGTTTTGCGACGCCAAGTCACTAAAAAGCGACGTTTAGTAAAGTCGCTAAACGTCGCTGATTAGCGACGTCTATCGCGACGTTACACCGACGTCTTTAATGACCTGGCTATACTGCCATGTCAGCAATTGGCGACGTATAGCGACGTCATTAGCGACTTTTTACAGCATCGCTAAATAGCGACGTATTTAGCGACGTAACTTAACGTCGCTAAACGTCGCTAATAACGTCGCTAATTTTAAAAAAATAAAAAAAATAGTGTCCAGAAGCAAACATTGGTGATTCCCTGCAGTTTTACATCATCTTCATCATACACACCAACATGATTCAATCTAGTTAACTATATAATCCAATTAAATTAAAGACCACAAGAAATATCAATCCAATTAAATATGGATAACTATATAATCCAATTAAATTAACTAAAAAATTAAAGACCACAAGAAACATCATACATCATGTCTATTGTTGAAGTATCAATAATTCATAATATACAATCACATCCTAAATAATAATAAAAATAACTATACTACTACGGATCTGCAGGAGGCTGACCAGCGGCGCGCTTGAAGGATAAAAACTCCTCATACTCGTCCCATGGAATCGACACCGATGTCGATGGAGAAGGCAGTGACGTCGGTAGAGGCCGTGCCCGCTCCAAGTCTGCGAGTCGCTGGTTGTAAGAATCCAGGGTAGATAACAGCCTCGTACTGCTATCACCCATTGAATCCTGCATCCTCGTCAGCTTCTCGCCCATCGATAGCTGTGACGCCTGCAGCTCCATGATGTTGCGATCATTGGAGGCTCTAATATCATTTGTCAATTCCCGTAGCTCCGTCATGCTGCGGTCGAGCATATCCAATCGTGCGATGAGCATCGGATCGTCCGCCTGCGACTGGGACCGGGACTGGTCCTCCATACTTCGCAGCAAGTCGTCACGGAGAGACGCAATCTGACGGTCAACGGCCTCCTGGACGGCCTCCTGGACTCTGGCCGACGACTGCGAGGGCTGCGACTGCGAGGGGTGTGTGGAATGCGCAGCTGTCGGGGAGGCCCTAGATGACTGCGTCGCAACCAGGGCACCATAGGAGCCCATACCGTAGTACGTACCCCTCTGGAGACCACCAGCTGCGGTCACCCACAGGTCGTCCGCCGACGGAGATGGACCGGGCTGCGACGAAGCACCAGCCTCTCCAGGTGTAGGTGCACTAGCAGTCGCCCGCTCACGAAGCCTAAGATACTCGGCCTAGAAAAGGTTTGGAAACTCAATAATTGCCTAAGTTATATTAAAATAAACACAAAGTAAAGTAATACTTACATAGGTCTGTGAGGCCCTCTCATCAATGAGATTTCCGTCCTTGCGATGGGTGGCCAAGAAGACGGTCACCATGTTTGCATCCTCACCCCTCTGTACCTGTTAAAAATATATTATTTATTACTAAACTTAAATATTTTTTCCAAGTACCATTTTATGGTACTTATATTAAAATAATATATTTTAAAAGAAAAAATATACCAAACGACGGAAATGTTCCGTCATCGGAATCGAGCCACCACACCACTTGGCAGCATTCTGCCTAGCCGCCTTGGCCTTCTTAGACCTTTCCTTGTAGCTCGGATCGTCGAATCTAGCCTTCATCGCAGTCCACTGCTCAGGCGTGATCCAACCTTGGATCGGTTTTTCAGCACGATCACGAGCCTTCTGGTCATCCAGAGCATCTCGGATAAGCTTGGCGGCAACGGTAGGAAAGAGCCGCTCGATCAACTCGGCCCGGTGCGGAGGATAAAAATACGTTTGCTACAATAAATAATTCATTAAGTTAGCATCACGAATATGCATAAATTAGAGGATTTATTTAATATACTTTTACCTGGAAGTGCGCAAACCAGAACGCCTTCCTCTCCTCCGGAGCCTCAGAGTAGTTGATCCAAGGGCCACCGTAGTTGTTCCTCAGAAATTGGCCCAGGCGTCTCTGAACCGACGATGGACGATATCTATACAGAGATAATAATTTAGATTACTGAAAAAGTCAATATACGATGAATAAAGAGAAACACAAATATATACTAAACCATCTAATTGACTTACTTTGTACCGTCGGCCCAAATCTCTGTCCTCGTCTCCTCCGGTGGTGCGTATGGAGGATCTTGCTGATGCTGGGACAACGTCGGCACGACCTCCTCTACATGCTCATCTGTCTCCTTGGTTCCGTCAGCAGGAGGAACGCTGGACGAGGGAGTACTATCATGCCTGGAACTACTCGTCCCAGGAGTGATGCCACGCAAAGTTGTCGCAGTCGGAGATGTGGCTGATCGATATACTGGAGTACTGGGCGACGATGATCCGGAACCAACAGTAGGCAGTACCGGAGTGGCACTCTGTCTACCTCGGGACCTGCCGAATCCTCCGCATCGTCCTGTCATATCTGATAACAACATATGATGAATATAGAGAAACACAAATATATACTACATTCTACAGTCAAAATGTGATACATATCTCAAAGCATTATACAGTCAAAATATAATACATATATTCGTTAATGTCAACATCTACTTCTACATGCAATATTTACAGTCCAACTATAGTTACATTCTACATGCAATATTTTTTATTTTCAATCATCTTCAGAAAATTTATCTTGTTCGCCTTCGTCGTCCTGCTCTTCCTCTTCCTCGTCTTCACTTTCATCTACTTCGTCGTCCTCTTCAGATAATTCTACATCTTCTACATTATTACTCGTATAATGAGTAACTTCCGTTGAGTCCACATCTACAATATTTGTTACAAGAGGTAGATCGTCCTCCTGATAAGCTATTTCGTCAATGTCAAAGGTATTTCTAGCTTTAGTCTTGCATACTGTCCACCAATTCGACCTCGCTGTCCCCCGTCTAGGATAAGTTATGAAGTACACGAGCTGAGCCTGACTTGATAGGACAAATAGTTCGTAGCCTTGATATCTACGCTTGTAGTTTATATCCACAAGGCCATGCTTGTCAATTTTCCAACCTTGATCTTGAATCGGATCGAACCATTCACACCTGAATAGCACGATATTAGCAGGTTCTGTGCCATAATTATATGTCAACTCCACAATCTCTCGTAAGATGCCAAAAAAATCATTGCCCGGATTGACGTCTTTGTAGTTTGAAGATTTGATACACAAACCACTGTTTTTCGTGGAATCAAGATCCAGAAAGCTGTCTCTGATAGGAGCATTTGTTGACTTGAACCTGAACCCATTCACACAGAAACTTGGCCATATTTTTACGGCAGTAATTGGTCCCTTGGCTAGAGTCCTAATAGATTCAGTCTCGGGTGATATTAGACGATCGACTTAAATACCAAAGTAGCGATAGTAAGTTATTTGTTTTGCAAGTGCAGAAATAAAAAGTAATTACCAAGCATCTTACATATGCGCTCAACCAAGAAGGAAAATGGTATCTCATATCTTGTTCTACTTCTTCGTCTGTTATGTAGGGTCTAACCGACCTCAGCTCATCATTATATGTGCTAAAAAACAATGAAGCAACTGCTGATTAGTATCATAATAGTATCTTATACTATTACATTGAGATGATGTAAACGTGGGCTGTAAATACACATCGATGTTCCTCTTCGGATTGTTCGGACCCGGGATAATAACGATTAGGAACATATACGGAGTCTTCATGCACATCCAAGGCGGTAGATTGTACGGAGTGACGATCACAGGCCAACACGAATACTGGGAGCCCGAAAGTCCGAATGGGGTAAAACCGTCAGAGCAGAGCCCCAATCTGACATTACGCGCTTCCTCGGCAAAATATGGATACTCTCGATCAAAGTGCTTCCATGCTTCTCCATCGGATGGATGATCCAATACTCCTTCGATCAGTTTTTGCCTGTGCCAACTCAAGTTTTCTACAGTCTCCTTAACCATAAACAACCGCTGCAACCGCGGCGTCAAAGGCAAGTAGTGCATCGAATCGGTAGACTTTCTTGCACCGACAGACTTTCCTCTAACAGTGGCCTTGTAGCGATCAGCACCACAGAATCTGCACGCATCTTCATCCTTGTCGTTTTTGTAGTACAACATGCACCCGTTGCGACATGCATCGATTTTCTCGTATCCCATCCAAAGCGATCTCACCATCCTCTTAGATCGATAGAAGTCTTTAGGCAACTTTGCACCCTCGGGCAAGATCTCTATAATCAAATCGAGCAGTCGATTATAGCATTCTTGCGACATGTTAAAATCGGACTTGATGCTCAATAATCTTGTAACCACCTCCAATGGTGAATGATCCTCACAACCAGGATATAGTGGAGTCCTTGCATTCTCAAGCAACTCCATAAACTTTGCAGCATCGGCATTCGGTGCCTCCTCAGCTGCATCATAATTGTCCGAATTGAAACTAGGTCCCGCCGCATCATAATTGTCAGGATTGAAACTAGGCCCCGCCGCATCATAAACCATGTTCACCAACCCGTCGTCGTAAGCATCGTGGTCTTGGACATCCATATACGGCTCCACATAGGGCTCCGAATCCGATGCTAGAGATACAAGTTCTCCGTGCGCGGTCCACTGATAGTAATTCGGCGTAAAGCCCTTCGAGTATAAATGATATGTAACTTCCACTTCTGGATGATATTTCCTGTTGCGACATCTCATACACGAACACTTAATTTTGGTACCGTCCATGTACTGAGGGAACGCCTTGGCGAACTGCAGGAACTGTTGTACACCCTCAATAAATTCATCCCGCACACCGCACATGTCATCAGGATGACGGTTGTACATCCACGAACGATGACGCAGATAGTAATTCATATCCATTTCTAGAAACTTCTGCAAAATTGACAGTATGTATCATATAAATCATTACATGCAAAATTAACCGTACTATAAAAATCATAACTGATATAATACATATTTTTATTTATCAAAACTGCAGCTGCCCCCAACCCCATAGTACTATGAACTGCATTATAAGTGTGCAGTCAACACACTACAAATAGTGTGTCATACTATATGACTGCAGCTGCCCCCAACCACACTCCTAGGTCAGTGTCCGTTATGGGAAAAGCAGTCATGGCATTGCACTAAGGCACCTGGTGCTTGAACAATTTTTGCATCAAAAGTTTTCCAAGTACACGGGCTATTGCTCTATGAAATGGATAACCCCATGCATTGTGGCTGTACTCACTCACAATTACCGGCAGATTACTACACTCCCTTTAGTAAAAAAACCTAACCCCCCAAACTGGCACACTGATACACACATACACTCTTAAGAATTCTGTAATCAAAACTCACCTGGTACCAACAACACCTATTAAGTACTCTAAATTCTATACTTCATATAAATACTCCATCTATACTCATATAAACACTCCATCTATACTCCCAGATCTGGGATACACCTATATGAATGCTCAACCTTCACACCTATTACTTATTCTCTTCAACACATATATTCACTCAAACACCTGACTAATACACCTCTTTAAATCAGTCACCCACTGCTACTGCTTACCTTCTTCCTCAATATTTGATTACCCCTTATCCCGAGCCACACACTCATGTGTGCACTATAGTATCACTATGAATACCCAATCTTCTCTCAGATGTTGGTGTTATATCTGACACTTGCCCTCATGTCCTTCAAATCATACGAGTTCAAACCCCATCTCAAACACATCCACAACCTGCCTTGCACTAGTTGCTGACTGGCTCAGTAAGTTGCTGCACAAGGATGCAGTGTTTACACTGTATTAGGACCCCCTCACACCTGCTTGCAGAAGCTAACAACCAACTACAATGCACCTAAACCGTAATGCACACTATATTCAGCTGTGCAGTGCCTCCCCAAGTTGCCTGTTGCACATTGGGCTGATATGCCTCAAGTCTCCCCCTGCTCACTGCTAGTAAGCAGTGCTCACTGCTGCTGTTACCTCTCTCGTCGACTTGGGCCAGTCGGCCCTAACCCTAACCCTAACCCTAACCCCATGTCAAAAAACCTAACCCTAACCTTAACCCTAACCCTAGGTCCTGATCAGTGTCTGTGTCAGTGTGTGTGTGTGTGCCGTGTCTGTGTCTGTGTCAGTGTCTGTGTGTGTGTTGTGTTTGTGTCAATGTCACATGTGTCCTGTGAGAGAGAGAGAGAGAGAGAGAGAGAGAGAGAGTAGGGTTTACCGGAGTAGTCGCGGTGGAGAGCTGGTCGACGGAGCGGGGGGGGGGGGAATTTTTTTTCTTTTCAAAATTTCAACAGATGGGGAAAAATGAAACCGAGCCCTAATAAACCATATTTTAGCGACGTTTAGCGACGTCCAATAAAAACGTCGCTAAATTAAATTTTAGCGACGTCACGTTGCTAAATATTTTTAATATAAAGGTCGCTATATACGTCGCTAAACATCGCTAAATTAGACATATTAGCGACGTTTAGCGACCTTAATTGAACTTATAGCGACTTATCTTTTAAAATCTTAATAAAAGTCGCTAAACGTCGCTAAATATCGCCATTTAGCGACGTCTAGCGACGTTTTTATAAGGAGTCGCTAATTTATATATTATTAGCGACGTTTCTTTTGACGTCGCTAAAATACGTCGCTAATACCGCTTTTTCTAGTAGTGGTAAATCCATAACAATCATGTTAGGCTCACCTCCATTTGTGTTCCTTATGCTCTGGTTTAGACTTACAATATATTTTATAATGGCCCTTCTTGTAGCAATTGAAGTAGACCAGTTATAGACTTTATTTTGGACAACTTTGGCTTCATCTTCAGATTCTTGAAGTCCTTCCCTTTATTGAAAGTAGGTTTTTCTTGGTCTCCAGTTTGGACCATGTTTGTCTTAGCAAATTATTTGGATATAAAATTTTGATCTTATTTTTAGCTTCATCCTCAATGCGAATGAAACATATAAGATTTTCCAGGTTCATTAGCCTTCTTCCAGTACATATTAGTAGTAAAGCGATCCCAGCTAGTAGGAAATTTTGAAAGTTTTACCCCCACCATGAACTTGCAACAAGATGCATATCCTCTTCCTCCAGCTTCTTTTGAAGTTTCATTAGCTTCGTTACCTAGGGTCGAATAATCTTTTTGTCTTTAAATTCCATCGACACGAATTTTTTGAAGAAATATATTTTGACAAAATATTTTTCTCGTATTGCTTCTTAAGAGACTTCCAGATATCTCAATCATATTCCTTCTTATTGTAGTATTCGACTAAGGAATCCTCTAACAAATTGAGGATTAGTAACTTGAAGAGATTATTATCTATTTTCTATTGTTGTCGTGCCATTTTTGCAGCAATGATTACTTAAACATTGTTCTTTGTCGGAATCTCTGGTTCTGTACTCCACATTCACTAGTTGGAGATTGAGGATGATTTTCCTTTTCCAATTATTGTATTGTTCTCCGTCAAACTTCTCTAGCTTGTGAAAGTTTGTGCTCAGTAGACTTGTACGGTCGTCCATCATTTTGACGTAATAAGATATTCAATTTGTAAGTATTATAAGGAATCTCACTTTGAGATTGTTGTGGAAATTTTCGTACAAGTCTTTTAGACTAACAGATTTTGTTTAAATAACAAGTGTAAGAGCATCTCCAGTGGGGACACTCCAAACCATACTCCAAATCATACTCCAAATCACACTCCAAACTATTTTTAGAGTGTCACATTGATATTTGCACACAATGGTACACTCCAAAATAGACACTCCAAATTAACTTCTCCCTTTCCCTCCCTCTTTTTCCTCCCTATTTTCCCTCTTCATTTTCGTTTCCTTTTCCCTCCATATTTTCCCTCATTTTCATTCATTCATAACTATTAAAGCTTTCCCTCATTTTCCTTCAGAACCATTAACCAATACTGATGACAAAGATGTCTGGTAATTTTTTTCTCTCATTTTTGTTTGAATTTTTTTATCTTATTTCTTGAAATTTTGTATGGATAATTTTTCTCATTTTCGTTAAACAAATCAAACAAAATGAGATAAAAAAATCCACAAACTAAGCATAATTTCTTGAATAGTTCATTTTTTTCGGTTACAAACTAAGCAAAATGAAGGAAAGTATGATACATAGTTCTACAACAAAAAGAATTTCCGTATAATACTTAGTTCTACAATCAAACGAAAATGAGACTGTGCATAAATATTTTTATCTCATTTTCGTTTGATTTTTTTTTCTGAAAACTTCTTCGAGTCTCTCCTTGATTTGGAACCATTGATTGTACATAAAAAATATTATTTTTTTTGCATAATTTTTAATTTTTTTTGGCAGATTTTTTGCCTTGGCCTTTTGAAATGAGATTCATGAAAAAATAATAATAAGAAGAAGAAGAAGAAGAAAAAAAAGGATCTCAAAAGTTTCTCTCTAAAAAAAATAGAAGAGGAGAGAGAGAGAGAGAGGGCGGAAGGGGAGGAAGGAAAATAAATGACAGGTTTTTGGTGGACCCATCGATTACTATAGACCAGCTACGGGACTCTCCAAATTTGGAGTGTCTCTTGACTTTCTACAATTTTTCAAGTGTGGACAAGAGTCCATTGTAGCCCTCAAGTGCTATAAAATTTGACAAAAGTCAAAATATAGCACTTGAAAGTACTCCCACTGTGGATGCTCTAACTTGCTAAAGAAATTGCACTCTTATTAGTGTAACCGCTATAAAAACTCACTCGTATAATTGTTATAAGAAATTAAAAATAGAATAATCTACTACATAAATTAAAGTAGTAAAACTATTACGAGTTCGCTAAAAGAATTAGTAGAACTATCATGTCGGGTTGGTTAGAATTATGTATTGTTGTTCAAAGCAATATTGGACCTTCTAGTTGATTCTTTCCTAGAAATAAGTAAGTTTCGATTGTACAGTCAATCGAATTTCTAGAACGCTTCTTGGATCACTTTCCTTCCAAAAAAAACTTTGATATGAGCATCGAATAAGTACTTTTCCTATAGAGGAATCTTTTTTTATCTCTTTGAGAGTATCTTATTAATTAACACAAGTTTCAAAGCACACTTCGTACATATGGGACTAACTCAAAACAATGGTTGATTGTGAAATTTGAATTGTCCATACGTAAATCACCAACCATTCTTACCACTTGGACTAATAAACCATATTTATATAAGTTTATAAATGAATAATCACATATTGAAATATATAAACACATAAAATTTGTTTAAAATGAAATAATAAAATTGGTCATTATTAAACTTAATCCCAACGGACCAACCCTTGAGTAAGTGTCTAGATATAACATCAAATATTTAATATTTGTTAACATTATTGGGTAATGTTAATATGTGACCTAAAGACATATGATAATATATTAATAAATATATATTTTACATAGAAACTTCCACCAGTACATTGATAAATACATATTTTATATTGATAAATAAAAATGTTATGAAAAATATTATTTTATTTAATATGCCTTAATTCTATAAAAATATCTATAGAAATTTATGTGCAGGATAAAAAATTTGGCAAAATTATATAGGCGATAGCAAAGTTTAGAAAATGCAAGAAACGATATAGAACGCCATTACTATTAGCGATATAATCATACCGCCAATAGCAATGACGTATGGTTGCGAGACCGCTAGTAGCAATGACGGCTTGGTGGTTCTATTTTTTTTTTAATTCGTATTTTTTAAATAAAATGAGAGAGTATTAGTGAATGCACTCATACAGCCAATAGTAATATTGAGAAATCAGACACTAGAGCCAGATACTCTAATACCAGATGTTGGGATTGGACGCGCCCTAAAAGCGCTCCAATGTTGTATCTAAAATTGACCACAGCAAAACTTAGGCTAACCCACCTGGTATAACCAACCCTCGTCTAACGAACACCAAGCATAGATAAATACTACGTCACCTGGATAAATCCTAATCTATATAACTCAGGTAAAATTACAAGATTAATAAAAACCAATGTTGAACCTTTGCCCTAATGGGTTCAACACCCCCACCACACTCATAAAGAAAAGAAAGATATTACAATAAAATCAATCACCCTATCCGTAGCGATCTCCCTGAACGAAGACAACGACTCCTCGATCAGATATTTTTTCCTTCTGTCTTGGATGGCGAGCCATAAGAGCAAAGTATGGACTTTCTTTTAGATTTTCTGTGGATAAGCACCCTGACTCTCCATATTGTGCTCTATCTTTGTGCCTCCACCCTCAACCCATATATATAGTTGAGAAACCCCTAGTTACGATCATGGGAATTCCTAAATAGGAAACCCTAAAATAGGAAACCCATAACCTAAAATAGCTACCACCAATTATGGATGTCCTAATCTGGTCAAAATAAATATTTGATGCAGATTTTTAAATCTAATAAAATCAAATATTTAACATAGATTTTTAAATCGCATCAAATCAAATCAAATCTTTAACATAGATATTCAAATTGCATCAAATCAAATCTTTAACCATATGTGGACTCCAAAATTTGTTGTTACCAAATCTAGATTAGACCCAACATACTTCCCTTCCAATCTGATGAGAGATGTTGACCCCATGGCTCCTTAACTCGACTCCACGCATGTTGTCCCGTAATAGAGTTCCTGCTATCCTATGTCATCGATCTCCGATCCCCCGAGCTATGTTGTATCTTCTTTCATCTCCAGCTCCTCGAGCGTCACGTCGACACCAGCTGCCATGCATAGCACCTCCTGCACCACAGGGATCCTGTCGATATTAATAACATGACCAAGACCGAAGTCCCTGACAATCATCCTCACTATAAGACTGGCTGCCTATCCCTGACTTCCGTCTTCCGTCTTCCACCAAAATGTACTACAATTTTGACAAGCTTCTTCACCCTTGGCTGGCCCAACCAAGCGGACTATGTGTTTCTCCAGAGATTCAAACTCATGAACCTGCCTAACTTCGGCTCCGACACTGAAGCTCTCCCGTACACATGTATCCTCGACCAAAATATCATGTACTGTGCACGCCATCGATGACCCACAACTCTTTCGAAACTGTAAAAATGGAGATGCATCTGCCTCTGATTGAGTTTGCTAAAAACCTTTATCTCCTCCATAATTTTGAACTCCTTAAACCAATATCGCTCTGTGAATCTTTGGTAAACCATACATCACCAAAATCGGATCCATGGAATACCCCCCACATAAAGACCGACTAGCTGTCATGGAACCGACAGACTGACCCCCAATCTTTGACTCATCACCATTCATCATTTTGTCTTTACGAACCAAATCCTTCGTAACCCTCAAAATATCTCAAAGACCCTCCTTAGCAAGTTCCTAATGATCCACTAACTCTTATGAACACCCCGCGAGCCTCTATCCGATTTGTGGCCTGTCTGTACAACTCAGCGGCTTGAGCCTGTACATGCCACAACATAAATTCTCTCGAGCCAGATATTTCGTAAGCATCCAAGATCTTTGTCTCCAAACATACTGCGACAACCATCATCTGCCAGCCTCCCTATCGAAATCAAGTTGTAGCACAAACTCAGTAGATGTCACACACCCTTGAGAACAAGCTTCTTACCAAGCTCCATTTTTAAGTGCACATCACGGATACCTACAACTGCAGGCATCACCTTGTTGTCCATCTTCACACGTCCAAACCTATCGCCATAGTATGACGTGAAGATCCTCCTCTGTGGAGTGTCATGATACGACGCCCTCGTGTCCATGACCCAATAGCCATCATGACATGCGCCATAAGGTTCCTCTGCGTCGGTCGCTGCGATGATGATCTCTCTCATTGCTATGACATCCTTCTGATCATCCTTGGCTTTGGCCATCTCAACTTTGAGCTTCATATAGTTCCTCTTGATATGACCTATTTTGCCACAGTAATAGCAACCCTCTTTGCTGTCCACAGTCGCAAGATCCCGAGAACTCCCTCATGTCCTCGCTTGTGACTTGGGTCTTATCTTTCCGTAGGAAGAAACCATAGCGGATTTCTGCGAAGATTCAAATTTCTTATGTTGGATCTCCTTATTCAACAAGCTACTTTTGACTACCTTCATCGTGACAACTCCATCAGGTGCGGAGTTGCTCACCGATACCACGAACGTCTCCCAACTTTTTGGCAGAGAACTCAAAAGCAGAAGTACCTGAAGCTCATCATCAATTACCATCTTCATCGCAGACAGTTGATTGCTGATACCTTGAACCTCGCTCAGATATTGTGCCACCGGGGCACCCTCCATGTACTTTGAGTTGACGAGTTGGCAAATAAGAAATGCCTTGTTGCTAGTCGTCTTCCTTTCGTATAGTGAATGCAGCTTCTCTCACAATGCTTTTGCCGAACTATCCATAGATACGCGGTAAAATACCGAATAATCCAGCCATTGGCGGATGAATCCAACGGCCTTCCGATTAAATTATTTTCAGTCTTCAACAGCTTTGGCCGATGGCTTGGCTCTGTCGCCCTCCAACGAACCATGTAAATGCTTGCACCAGAGTAGATCATTCATCCTTGGCTTCCAAATTGTCCAGTCCCCCCTGTGAGGGTGATCATACGTGTGTTCATCTACTCCGTAGACATGGTTACACCTTCCCTCTTATGAATTTAAGAGTTCTTATACTAGTTTTTGAAAAATTAGACACCAGAGCCAGATGCTCTGATACCAGACGTTGGGATCGGATACGCCCTACAAGCGCTCCGATGCCGTGTCTGAAATTGACTACTGAAATTTAGGCTAACCCACCTAAGATAACTAACCCCCGTCTAACGAACACCAAGCACAGATAAAGACAACGTATATGACGGTGACTACGTCACCTGGACAAATCTCAATCTATGTAACTCATGTGAAATTAAAAGATTAATAAAAACCAATGTTGAACCCTTTTTCCTAATAGGTTCAACCTCCTCACCACGCTCAAGAAGAAAAGACAGAGATTACAATGAAATCACTCACCCTACCCATAACGATCTCCCTGAACGAAGGCGACGACTCATCGATCAGATCTCTTCTTCCTTCTGTCTTGGATAGTGAGCCCTAAGAGCGAAGTATGGGTGAGCAAGCACCATGAATCTCTATCTTATGCTCTATCTTTGTGCCTCCACCCTCAACCCATATATATAGTTGAGAAATCCTAGTTTCGGTCATATGAATTCCTAAATATAGGAAACCCTAAAATAGTAAACCCATTTCCTAAAATAGCGATCACCAATTATGGATGTCCAAATCTGGTCAAATTAAATATTTGATGCAGATTTGTAAATCAAATCAAATCAAATATTTAATATAGATTTTCAAATCGCAACAAATCTTTGACCATATTTGGGTTCCAAAATTTGCGGTTACCAAATCCAGACTATAGCCAACAAATAATGGCGGTCTTACAACTATACCACCATTGCTCGCTCATACTGTCAAGACGTTTTGCATTTTTCTAAATTGTTTACCTACATAAATTTATCAAAATTTGTTATCCTAAACATAAATTTCTGAAATATATATATATATATATATATATATATATATATATATATATATATATATATATATATGAAAAAAGTGATATGAGTCATAGACTTATATTCCTACATGAGCCAATGCACATGTGGACCAATAGGATTATAATGTACTAGTGCACATGGGATGTAGGAATCCATTCCTGTTGATCCACATATGCATGACTCATATAGGAATATGAGCCTATGGCTCATATCCCGTGTTTACCATATATATATATATATATATATATATATATATATATATATATATATATATATATATATAAGGGATCCACATTCCTCCATTTTTGTATCCCAAGCATCTCCATATTTACAGCCATTGGATCTTGTTTAAGTCATATAATCTTAACAATTGATTTGAACCATTAAAATCAATTGTTAAGATTATATGACTTAAATAAGATCCAACGGTTGATAACATGGGGATGCACAATAGACGGGGATGCAGATCCCTTATATATATATATATATATATATATATATATATATATATATATATATATATATATATATATAAACGGGATATGAGCCATAGTACTCATTTTTCTAAATGAGCAATGTACATGTGTACCAATATGAATGGATTCCTACATCCTATGTGCACCCATGTGCACTAATTCACTCTATTTCTATTGGTCCACATGTATATTGGTTCATGTAGAAATATGAGTATATATTTCATATCCTTTTATATATATATATATATATATGTGTGTGTGTGTGTGTTTTTTTTTTTTTTTTTGGATTATGTTAGCAAAATCCAACATTATTTAATCGTTATATTATATTTTAATGTTGGCATGCGGCAGCATCTCGTTAATCTAAACTATGCATGCATGAGTTCGTGTTGTCCCTTTCCTAGTTCTCACATGACACGTTCCTCATGCTATTTTTGTCAGCAGGACCACGTGTTATAATAACGAGGAATGATATAAAAGTATTACGTGATCCTGTCCTTTTAGTCGGTGGGCATACATACTGGTCTCTTTTATTTTGAGCGGTTTGAATCTATCAGTTCAAAATTTTGCAAACCGTACGTATGTGAATGCAAAAGAAAGTAAACATATCTATTCATAAATTGGAAGTTGAGAAAAGTTTGAAGTATTAATCGGTTGCTTCCAAGTACAACTAAGTGATCAACAGTATTATTTACGGCCAAACAAAATACTTGAATCAAAAAATGTGTCCGAGGAATCGTGATATGTTGTTACGATGGATGGATGACTTTCGTAGAAATAGACACGATTTAAATCTTTTCTTAGAAAATTTCTAATCCAAAAAAAAAAATATTTCAAAAAAGAAAAAAAATTGTAACTAACTAATAGTTGAAGGAAAATTGTTTCAGTCAATACGAAGCTACGTTTATTATTGTTCACTGCACTTGGTCATTTGTTACAACACAAACCAAATGTTTTTGGTAAAGAGTTTGTTAAATACTATACAAGTAAACTTCGTGTTTTCTAATATGAGAAATATCAAACACAAGAGTTATTTGAGTTAGTAAAATATAATCTAAATATAGTTACCATTAATTTGGTTGATGTACACATAAATATACCTACTATATATGATTCATTATATATCTTACTACTTTAACTACAAAAACTTTTGAAGTGTCACCACACTATGAATTTTTAAAGAAGCTAATGAACCAAAAACATCAAAATATATTTAAATTTGAAATACTTACATATATGTTACAATTATAAATCTATACTACTATATAATATAAAATGTTGAGACTTCATCGTAGATTTTTTTTTTTCAAAAATAATCTTACCTATGTTTACTAATTAAAATTATTTATAAAATTTAACATGAATACTTGGATAATTAGGTATAGAAATAATAGAAAATTAAGAGACTATTGTTTACTCTTTCCAATGTTTACTAAATAAAATTGTTTATTAAATTTAACATAAATATTTAGGTAACTATTTATAGAAATAATAATAAAAAATTAAGAGGCTATTGTTTACTCTTTGCAAATAATATAAAATAAAAAATGCTATTCATCACCAAAGTTTTTTTTGGTTTATACTATCATCCATGACATGGCAATGACTTGGTGCTGACATGACGACGAGTTTAGTGTTAGAAAATCTTAATCACAAATGAGAGATTTCATGATAGAATTCAAAAATAAAATTACAAATGATAAATTAAAAGTATATATATGTTATCTGTAACCAGGGGCGGAGGCACATTGTGCTTGCATTGGGCTACAGCCCAGTTGTCACGACCCGCACCCGGTTATTCGGGCACGAGTGCGTGGGCACGTCCAGCCTACGCCGCAGTGTCGGCGGTAGTACGCTGTCTAGGTCGTCATCACAGGTAATTTTAAATCTATCTCATCCACAATAAATAGACAAGGAAAGTAACAGGAAATAGGAATGCTAACTTTTATAAAACAAATTGTGACAACAGATCCATAGTTAATACAAAGCCAGAAGATAGATCGGGGACAAACCCGAGTATGTGCTGAAAGGAAATAAAATAATAACTAACTGGCTACTCCTCCTCAAAGGTAGTCTCCTGAGTGGGAACCGGCTCCTCATATGTGTCACCTGCTAACTCATAGGGGCCATAATAGGTAGGGGCAAAGTTCTCATCATCGCCTAAAACAACGGATCCAGTCAGGAAAGGAGCAAAGTACACAATGCACAACAAGATTAAACTAAATATTCATGACAATTAACTTGAGTATCATGTTGAGAAAGTTGCATAGAAGAACATCAATATCTCAGAGTTAATGCTATAAACAGGAATATGAGAAAGCAGAAAATAAATGAGACAGGAAATAAAACGACAACAGTCAGCAAGAACTATAACAAGACCATAAGCTATCTGTGTGAACTTGTGTTTATTTTAGAATACATAGTTGGCATGTAGGGGTTTATAAGGCTAATCCGGCCGTCATAGACGGCTATTAAACATGAACAATCGAGATCCGACTGAGGGTACAGTCGCGTACCAATAGCTATTAAACATGATAGGGGGAAAGGTAAACTACATGCCTTCTAGTATTCTCCCACCCGACATGAAAAGCAAGACATGAAATACAGTATCCAAGACACAAAATCCAGTATTCTAGCACTACGAGTAATCATCAAGGGTACTATTAGAGCAGGGAATTAACTATCACAATATAAAGATTAAACTTGAAGTGCAGGTACTTGCCTGTTGTTTGGATCTAATTAATTATCCTCGGGAAAATATCCAGAGATGAGCCCAGAAGCTGAAATAGACATTACCATCACGCTCAGAAGATGTCAAATAGCTAAAAACGCCTGTCCTTGGGTCCAAATTGGAGACAAGGGCAAAAACGACAGTTTCGGTCAAAACGGGGTCCGCCGGTGGGCCCGCTTTGCACCGAAAAACGTGTCCGGGTCAAAGGTCTCCAAATTCACCAAACTTAGTGTCAACAGGTTAGGAACGCTGATACGAACCCAACGGAACTTCCAGATTTGGATTCCGATGAGCCGAACACAAAATCGCCCATCGAGCGGGGCTTGTGGGGCCCACAACACGCGATTTTGTCAACGTTCTCAGAATCGAACCAAACTTGACCCACAGGACCAGCATATCGCTACGAGTCTGATGGCGCAAGTTTCGTCTCGATCCGACGTGTGTGCACGAAGTTAGGGTAAATTGCAGAAAAGGCGGATACGGGGCGATGTCCGCGGATACGCGTTGATCCCGGTGTGCACGCACACCCGAATCGACTTCCGTGAAATCCCACACGTCCGTATCAACGCTGCGCATGTATTTGTGAAGACCGCGCGCGACCAAGTCATCCCGTTTGGCGGGACGCACTCAGTTCCGGGGTGAAACAGGGTCTGGTTTTTTCTGCTTTTGGATCGCGGTGTGCGATCACCACAGGACGCGATGCCCCGAGCGGTTTATCCGGGCACCGAGAGGGTCATACAGGCTTCACAACGCAATTTGCGGAATTGAAAACGGGGCTACGAGGTGAAAGTTATACGCACCTGAACAGGGTCTGAAAAACTGGGTTTCACCGTGTCCGACACGACACAGGACACTGTGTCCTGTGTCCCGTGTCCGTGTCCAAAGGTAAATTAGGGTTAGGGTTTGGTTCTGGAGATCTTCGACGGAGCTCAGGCGGAGGGGCGGCCGGCCGGAGGCGCTGGGGACAGCACCGGAGGGGACTGGACGCCCCGGCGAGGGCGGGCACGGCGTCTCTAGCCGGAGGCAGTGGGGGTGGCTGGGCCGGGAGAGGGAGTCGAGGGAGAGAGGGGAGGGCTGGAGCCGAGGGAGGCGGCTGCTGGAGAAGCGGCAACGGGGAGAAGGAGGTGGCGAGGCGGAGGCTTAACCGGCGGTGGTGGCACCGGCGAGGCGGAGCGTCGACGACGAGGAGGCCGTGGACGGGGACGAACGGGGGGGGGGGGGGGGGGCTTAAGTAGCTGAGAGCGGAGGAGAGAGGGGAAGTGGCCGGGAAGGGCGGCGGAGGGGGCGGAGCGTCGTGGAGAGGGTCGTGGGCGCTGGCCGGGCAGAGCGGCGGCGGCGCAGCCGGCGGAAGCGGAGGCCGGACGGGGGACTCGGTCAGGGAGAGGGGAGAGGAGCGGGTCGGAGGCGGGTACGGGTCGGGTTCGGGCAGACCCGACCCGACCCGGTAGGGTGAGCGGGCTGGGCCCGTGGGCCGGGCTGGACTGGGGGAATGGGCCGGGCTTTAGTTAATTAATAAAAATTAAATAATAAATAAATAATAAATAAATACTTAATTAATAAATAAATATTTTAGGTGTTTTAAAATATGTTCGGAGTCCGATAAATTCCAAAAAAATTACCCTAAGTCCAGTTTTTCATTTTACAGTCAAAAATATTATTTTTATAATATTTTAATGTTATTTATTAACAATTAAAAATCATTTAATATTTAAAAACTCTGATTTTAATTACCGAAAATTATCAAAAAATTTTAGAAAATTGTGAAACAACCCAATTTAAAAATTCTTGCAAAATCTGGGGGTTTACAATCTACCCAACTTATAAAAATTTCGTCCTCAAAATTTAAAATTAAGCCATAATCTGTTAACCCTTCATGTACACAAAGCAAGTCAATCGCAATCTCCTTGCGATAATTAGAATCCCTATCATATCCATTGCAATCATTTCATGGTTTAAGATAACTACTTGTTTCAATCAAAATTTTACCCTATGGTCATTACTTCTTACTTTCTCAAATTATCCACAGGCAGATTTTTAATTAAGTCCATATAGCATTTTCAAGATTTGCACATGACTTTGCCTCACGATTTTAATTATCATAATTTCCTCTAGAAGTGATTCGAGTCCAACAATATTCCCATTCAAGATGGTATGCTTCAAAATTTTAAATTTCGTTCATCTCCTCAATAATCCAACTAGGTAGTCCTACCACCAATTCGTAATTTGTAATTCAAATCATCAAATTGAAAAAATGTAGTCCACCCATGTTCAAGTCTGAAATTCTATAATTTTATCTTCCAAATTCAAATTGATGATTTTACCTTCATTATTCAAAATTTAAATCATGTAACTAAGGTACAACTATTGGGTCCTCGATATCAATTCATTAATCATTTTAGTCACTCCTCTAAATTTTCAAAATTATAATGGCTTGCTTCTTCCAACCTGATCTTACTCGGTCACGATCCAAAGGACATTCCTCTCAAGTTGACAAATGCATTGCTACCCAACTTAGAGTTTACCCATTCATCACAAAAGACTATATACCTTAAGAAAAATATTCCTTAATATGTTTACCTATGTTCATTCAATCCTCGAACTTCAACGCCGATCATGATATGTCCTCAATTACGAAAGTTAATCCTCAAGTATGTGATCGGCCTATGGGGCATATCTAGTACTATCTATGCACCAAACTTATACCAAGCACGAGATTTCGTCTATCCGAAAATAGGGGAGACGAAGATCAATAATAAGGAGTTCAAGGGTGAGGTGATAGAACAGAAGTATCGGGATCAAGGCGTTTAAAGAGTTCAAGTGGAAATTGTCAAGCGATTGTGGATTGAATCCTATCTTGGTAATTCCTATTCACATGCTCGTATTAATACAGTTATGCAATCGGTACGATATGCTCGGTCATATCTAGAGGGCAACTAATCAACTATATATCTCAATCCACATAAAGTAGTGCGAAAGGCGAATCAAAATGCACTAAGGCTGATCAGACCGTAATACACTGATTCTGAATAGACAATTGTATTAGTGTGTCGACCCACTAATACGTATGTCATGAACAAGCTTGATAAAAGGATAAGCTTGCAAAACTAGGCTATAAAATAGCAGCATAAGTCAAGCACAGCAAAATAAAGTGCGCTAGATGGTGATGAAAGAAGATACAAATTATTTAAGTTCACAAAACAACCTACAATAAGCACAACAACAAAAGACTCTAAAATATCCATAGTTATCAAATTTAAAAAAAAACATACCAGGTTATTAGCAACTTTCAAAATTACTAGGTTGGGGCTGAGGTCACGAACCAATAGGCAAGAGCTAAACAATACTATAAACGGCAGCTACAATCACTTACGCGCATTAGCTACTCCAAGGGTCTGCGCGTTCTCCACGGTCATGCTGGTAGGGCATCTCGTGGTGATCTTGTAGGAACCTCGTCGCTTGCTGATAGGTCCATTACTCTGCATCCAAAATAAACGATAAGGGGCGCACAGGAATCAAGGCAGGATGCAAGTCAAGGAATTAATTCGAATCCGAGATAGATGTCAAGAACGATTCAAGCAAGTGGATGAGATCCTAAAACTTCCTATTCTTCTTGCAGGCCTGTTCGGTCCCTAAGTTGAAACCGAACAATTTAGTCGTTGACCTGCATGGGCCACCACAAAAACGTGTCACGACCCGCACCCGGTTATTCGGGCACGAGTGCGTGGGCACGTCCAGCCTACGCCGCAGTGTCGGCGGTAGTACGCTGTCTAGGTCGTCATCACAGGTAATTTTAAATCTATCTCATCCACAATAAATAGACAAGGAAAGTAACAGGAAATAGGAATGCTAACTTTTATAAAACAAATTGTGACAACAGATCCATAGTTAATACAAAGCCAGAAGATAGATCGGGGACAAACCCGAGTATGTGCTGAAAGAAAATAAAATAATAACTAACTGGCTACTCCTCCTCAAAGGTAGTCTCCTGAGTGGGAACCGGCTCCTCATATGTGTCACCTGCTAACTCATAGGGGCCATAATAGGTAGGGGCAAAGTTCTCATCATCGCCTAAAACAACGGATCCAGTCAGGAAAGGAGCAAAGTACACAATGCACAACAAGATTAAACTAAATATTCATGACAATTAACTTGAGTATCATGTTGAGAAAGTTGCATAGAAGAACATCAATATCTCAGAGTTAATGCTATAAACAGGAATATGAGAAAGCAAGAAATAAATGAGACAGGAAATGAAACGACAACAGTCAGCAAGAACTATAACAAGACCATAAGCTATCTGTGTGAACTTGTGTTTATTTTAGAATACATAGTTGGCATGTAGGGGTTTATAAGGCTAATCCGGCCGTCATAGACGGCTATTAAATATGAACAATCGAGATTCGGCTGAGGGTACAGTCGCGTACCAACAGCTATTAAACATGATAGGGGGAAAGGTAAACTACATGCCTTCTAGTATTCTCCCACCCGACATGAAAAGCAAGACATGAAATACAGTATCCAAGACACAAAATCCAGTATTCTAGCACTACGTGTAATCATCAAGGGTACTAGTAGAGCAGGGAATTAACTATCACAATATAAAGATTAAACTTGAAGTGCAGGTACTTGCCTGTTGTTTGGATCCAATTAATTGTCCTCGGGGAAATATCCAGAGATGAGCCCAGAAGCTGAAATAGACATTACCATCACGCTCAGAAGATATTAAATAGCTAGAAACGCCTGTCCTTGGGTCCAAATTGGAGACAAGGGCAAAAACGGCAGTTTCGGTCAAAACGGGGTCCGCCGGTGGGCCCGCTTTGCACCGAAAAAAGTGTCCGGGTCAAAGGTCTCTAAATTCACCAAACTTAGTGTCAACAGGTCAGGAACGCTGATACGAACCCAACGGAACTTTCAGATTTGGATTCCGATGAGCCGAACACAAAATCACCCGTCGAGCGGGGCCTGTGGGGCCCACGACACGCGATTTCGTCAATGTTCTCAGAATCGAACCAAACTTGACCCACAGGACCAACGTATCGCTACGAGTCCGATGGCGCAAGTTTTGTCTCGATCCGACGTGTGTGCACGAAGTTAGAGTGAATTGCAGAAAAGGCGGATACGGGGCGATGTCCGCGGATACGCGTTGATCCCGGTGTGCACGCACACCCGAATCGACTTTCGCAAAATCCCACACGTCCGTATCAACGCTGCGCACGTATCTGTGAAGACCGCGCGCGACCAAGTCGTCCCGTTTGGCGGGACACACTCAGTTCCGGGGTAAAACAGGGTCTGGTTTTTCCTGCTTTTGGATCGCGGTGTGCGATCACCATAGGACGCGATGCCCCGAGCGGTTTGTCCGGGCACCGAGAGGGTCATACAGGCTTCGCAACGCAATTTGCGGAATTAAAAACGGGGCTACGAGGTGAAAGTTACACGCACCTGAACAGGGTCTGAAAAACCGGGTTTCACCGTGTCCGACACGACACAGGACACTGTGTCCTGTGTCCCGTGTCCGTGTCCAAAGGTAAATTAGGGTTAGGGTTTGGTTCTGGAGATCTCCGACGGAGCTCAGGTGGAGGGGCGGCCGGCCGGAGGCGCTGGGGACAGCGCCGGAGGGGACTGGAAGCGCCGGCGAGGGCGGGCACGGCGTCTCTGGCCGGAGGCAGTGGGGGTGGCTGGGCCGGGAGAGGGAGTCGAGGGGGAGAGGGGAGGTGCTGGAGCCGAGGGAGGCGGCTGCTGGAGGAGCGGCAGCGGGGAGAAGGAGGTGGCGAGGCGGAGGCTGAGCCGGCGGTGGTGGCAGCGGCGAGGCGGAGCGTCGACGGCGAGGAGGCGGTGGACGGGGACGAACGGGGGGGGGGGGGGGGTTTAAGTAGCTGAGAGCGGAGGAGAGAGGGGAAGTAGCCGGGAATGGCGGCGGAGGGGGCGGAGCGTCGTGGCGAGGGTCGTGGGCGCTGGCCGGGCGGAGCGGCGGCGGCGCAGCCGGCGGAAGCGGAGGCCGGACGGGGGACTCGGTCAGGGAGAGGGGAGAGGAGCGGGTCGGAGGCGGGTGCGGGTCGGGTTCGGGCAGACCCGACCCAACCCGGTAGGGTGAGCGGGCTGGGCCCGTGGGCCGGGCTAGGCTGGGGGAATGGGCCGGGCTTTAGTTAATTAATAAAAATTAAATAATAAATAAATAATAAATAAATACTTAATTAATAAATAAATGTTTTAGGTGTTTTAAAATATGTCCGGAGCCCGATAAATTCCAGAAAAATTACCCTAAGTCCAATTTTTCATTTTACACTCAAAAATATTATTTTTATAATATTTTAATGTTATTTATTAACAATTAAAAATTATTTAATATTTAAAAACTCTGATTTTAATTACCGAAAATTCCCAGAAAATTCCAGAAAATTGTGAAACAACCCAATTTAAAAATTCTTGCAAAATCTGGGGGTTTACACTAGTGCAAAAAAAAAAGCAATTTATATATATATATATATATATATATATATATATATATATATATATATGCTAGTATAGACTTATATTCCAGCAAATACTCCATAAAGCTCACCCATTATACCAATCAACAAATGTGAAGAGTGAAACATTTGAGTCCAGTGACCTCAGATCCTGACTCTCTCACTCTCTGTCTCATAGTCTAGGGTTTATTATACAGTGACCCGCGACCGACGACTGGAGACCCGTGAGGCTGCAACCCACGACCAAGACGCTCCGGGTGCTCCCCATCTCCGGGTGCTCCCCTTCTCCACACTCCATCCCAACAGGCGACCGACGACCAGGACGCTGCATCCCCTCGGCCCCCTCCCGCTCTCGGCTCTCCCAGTCTCCCTCTTCACCTCCTCTGGTAAAACCCTATCATCATCACCATCCTCCTTTGAATTAATTTTTTGTAAAACCCTAACCCCCAAATATTTGGTATTTGATTTGATTTTAATTCACTATTTAATAGGCCTTTGGAATATAATGGAAAATCAAGGAAACAAGAGAATTAAAACTCTTTTTTCATTCTTTAAACAAAGTGGTGAAACAGATGGAAGTGAAAATCTCTCCCCTCATTTGAATGTTCATGTTTCAACCCCAAGGGTTGATCATAGGGATGAGGTTATAGGTGATTTAAATTCTCTTGAATGAGATCATACGGACGTATATCAAAATGAGTCCATATCAGTCAAAATTGACAGCATTTCCACCGTCTTAGTTCGGAAAACAGTTTCGTCTATTTCAATACTCTTGGTTCTAACTGTATTGGTTAGAGTACTCTCCTTCAAAGGATGCAACATTTTGTTTTTCACGTTATCTTTTTGAAAATGATAATGTTCTCCATTGCACATTGATTGTCGATGGGTTTAAAAATTGGAAGAGAGTTAATGAGGGGACTCGATGTACATTTTTGACACACATGGGAGGACCCAAATCTACCCATAGATATTCCGTGAAAGTTATGAAAGATTTATCAAAATTTACCCAATGTGCTTATCTTTAGTAGTTATATTTAATTGATATACAAAGGGAATATAGTTTGGATTGTCAGTTACAACTTCAGATTTTGAAGGAGGTTGTATGCAGGAACAATCTATGTGTTTATTAGAATTTGAAAACTTGTTCAAAATTTAACTGCTGTTAATTCTATTTTTTATTATATTTGTATGTCATTTATTTTTACTGTCTTAGAGTCTTAAAATTGTAAATATGAATGTGATTCCTAGTAATGAATTGAATCATTTTACCTATATGTCTAGGATTTTTTATGGTCTAAGAAAAACTTTTTTAAGTGTGTTGTTTCTTTATATAAGCTATTTGATTATTTCTATAATTTCAATCTTCTATATGAAATCAAGTCTTTATAGTTATCTGCTTGAAGCCTATTGCAAATGGACCAGATAGATTTATAGGTGCTATCTTCTAAAATCTGATCTTATATATCTTTGCAGGTTGCTTGGTTGTTCAAGTAAGCTGCTCAGTTGTCACTTGAAAATGCAAATGTTCATACCTTACTTGGTGTCTAACAACTTGGAGTACAAGAGTACTTTTTTCTCAAGGTTTTGGCTTTCATTTTCAGATTCTTGCTTCCTAGTATTCTTTTTTGAAATGCATAGTATATCTTTGGAATAGATGAAAGTAATTATATTTGGTGAAAAATTACCAATTAGTAAACATTACCAAAATTTAGGCATAAATTTACAAAAAAAATTCTGTCGAATCATCGAATTTACAAAGAAAAGTCTGTCGAATTTTTGGCATAAATTTTTAGAATATTATAGTAAGTACTAGCTAGCCCACCCTACTCCAAAATCCTGGCTCCGCCCTTGTCTGTAACCACTAAAATCGTTGCTACGTTTACACCACGTCAACATCACGTTTTAGTGTTAGAATCGATCATAAATGAGAAATTTTATGAAAGAATTCTAAATTAAATTAAGAATATCAAAAATAAATTTTTTGAAGAAAAAGAAAGATATTTTGATAACACTAATATTGTTTTACGTCAGTGTTATGTCATCGCAATGCCATGGACGATGGTATCATCTAAAAAAAACTTGGATCATTAATAATATTTTGATATAAAATTAATGCCTACAATGCAAGTGCATATATACATACATTTACAATTTTAATGCACCTACAATTACTTATGCCCACCTTTTCTAACAAAAATCCTAGGGGAACTCATGAGTTCCTAATTTTTCAAACTTGGTCATGAAAACCGGTAGGATTTACATTCATTTGATCCCTTAATTTTTTTTCAACCACTAAAAAAAATAAAATCAGTATACTATCACTGTTAGTGAAATTCAAATGTCACATACATATTTCAAGTTCTTATTCTGAGTTCTTAATCAAGATTATGTAATCCAATTGCTTTTCTAACTGAACTATTTAAGGTTACATGCGATCAAACAAACCTTATATTAGGTCTTAGTGTACATGGGCCAGCATGGTAAACATTAAAATTTTTTTTCTTTTTTTCTTTTCTGAATTCAGAAAATTTGAGGTACAATTTTTTTTTAAATAAATAACCTAAAACGAAAATAATTTAAAAAAATTGAAGTTAGGAAAGCTTTCGCCATCCTAGATGACAAAAATATGAAAGTATATATATATTTTTTGTTCTTCAACAATTTTGCCAACTCAGTTTGCGAAAATATGGCTATAATTTTTTTTTTTTTAGTGTTGTTTTTTGTGATAGTTGGGTTTGATTTTTTTTTTTTGTTGGTTTTTTTCTGGGGCACTTGTCAACGACTCTTTTTTTTGTAACCGAAAATTTGATGTACAGAAAATAATTTTAAATAAATTAGTAAAAACGAAAATTTTTCTGAAAAATTCACTGTAACGTAACGTTTAATTTTGGCTTTGTCAAAATTTCGCCAACTCAGTTGGCGAAAAATATCATATATAAGGGTTTTTTTGTTTTGTTTTTGTTTGAGTTTTATTTAGTTTATTTTGTTTGGTTTTTTTTTTCTGGTTTGTTTTATTTTTAATTAGTTTTTTTTAAAAAAATGTTGTAGCAATTTTTTATAAATAAATTAGAAAAAAAAAATGAAATTTAACATCCAAAACAAAATATCCAGCATTGAACATCAAAAAAAAAAAAAAAATTTGCCGTAAAAAAATTACGTCTACCGTCGAGCAGACTTCAAGCGGCCATAACTATTTGTTTGAAAATCGTTTTTCGTCAAACAATAGGTCGATTTGTATGTTTTCGACGAGAGTATCACAATTCGTGTAGAAAAAATTTTCATCTGAAGAAAGACGCACATGTTATAGGCAAAAATATAAAATTTAAAACTTTAAAATATTATAAATTATGATTAAGAGATCGAAACGAGGTCCAGCTTGTGCCAAAATGACCGTAACGAAAAGTACTATGAGATAAACTATTTCACCATTTGACGGACTTCGAAAAATTTTAGAATCGCAAAAAAAAACGATGTTTCTATCTAAAAATTTTACTTTGGGTAATTTTATTTTTGGATTTTTTTTGGTATTTCGATGTTAACGAGTAAAAAATTGTACCGTTTATGAGGTATTTTTAGAGTATCGGTTATGAGGGTCCGTTACTGTTTCAAAAATAAACAATCGCTTCAAAAAATTCCTAAATCGGTGAAATCACCGTTACCAACAAAAAATAAATTTGAGAATTTTGCCAACTTATTTGGCTAACTATTTCGCTACTGTTTCAAACTTTTTTCGTTTTTTCTAATTTATTTTTAAAAATTATAAGTACAAATTATTTCTGCAAAAATAAATCAAATTAAAAAAAAAACAAATAAACCAAATAAAACTAAAACCCTACACAAGAAAACCCAAACAAAACAAAAACAAAACAAAACTAAACAAAAACAAAAAACTAAACAAAAAAAACCAAATAAATCCATAAGAAACACAAACAAAATTATTTTCTGTACAACGTTTTTACTAATTTATTTAAAATTATTTTTTGTACAACAAATTTTCTGTTACAAAAAAAAGAGTCTTTGAAAAGTGCCTAAAAAAACAACAGAAAAAAAAAACCAAACCCGGCTATCCCAAAAAGCTAAAAAAAAAAAAAAAACAACAACAACAACAACAAAAACCAACACTAAAAAAAGAAAAAAAGAAAAGAAAAGCCGATAGTCATATTTTTGTCAACTAAGTTTACGAAATTGTTGAATTATATATATATATATATATATATATATATATATATATATATATATATTTCTTCATATTTTTACCATCTCATATGGCAAAAGTTTTCGTAACTTCAAATTTACCTAAAATACTTTAGTTTTAAATATTTTATTTAAAAATATTTTCTTTCCATCAAAATTTTTGTTCTAAATTTGAAGTGCGAACTTTAACGTGCATGTGGATTCTATCGCTGTAAGCCAGCGTAAACAAAGCATAGGATATCAATTAATGACATTATTCTTATGCCATGTTGGTACTTTGTTGTTTCCTACCTAAATAGTTGGTAGGTCTCTCCAAATACTGAGAGACTTTCTTATATTGAACCCAAAGCAAAAACATAAACAAACTATAGCTGCAAGCCTGCAACGTAATATAAAGAAGAAAAAGGAGGAGGAGGAGGAGGAGGGGGGAAGGGATATATATGACTAAACTGAAGTCCTCTATAGCTCCTATGTAGGTAGGGGGGGATGCATTAGGATGCTCATTCTTCTTTCGCTTAATAAACACACTTGATTTGCCTGTGCATTCAACTGGCCAACTCAACTTCGGATGGTCCAAGTTTGCTTAGGTTTTCTTCAATATATTAAAGGCTAGCTTGTCAAATATTTCAACCTTTCAAAATTAGAGCGTAAAATTACTAAAAGTCGAAGGGAAATTTTACAATAGGCGAGCAAAAATAGCATAATTTTTTTTTCTTGTCATGTCATCCTCTTCTGCCTTGTCACCTGGAACCAACGGCAAACCCACTTGTTTTACATATCAAACCTAGCCTCAATTTATTTAAAACCCACTTGTTTTAACCTAGAATCTTGTTTTAAGTTTGGAGGAAGAAACTTTAGTTTAGTGGTACATTGTGTGGTGATCCGCTCCGAACGACGCACTGTGTATATGTTTGGTGGCTAGTTTGACTCTGTCGGAGCTGAGTGTTGAGGATACTTTCGGCATCTATTCGATTTGGACGAATGCATAAATTGAATTCCGTTGGACTGGGTCCTAGATGTAGTGGATTGTGTCTTGGTGAATGTACTTTATATAAGTCTTTTCCTATACTTTTTCACTGTAGTTTTCTTTGGACGTTTTTGCTTGCTTGGTTTTGATGAATGCATTTTCGTGTTGGTTTTTGATAATTATTTTTACTACCTGTTTCCATTGATTTCTGTATTCATTACTGAGAATAATGAGAGAAGAAGGATACAAAAAGCGTACTAATTCGATGTTGGTGCCATTGCAGGAGGACGCATAGCTGAAGTTTAATCATTGCGAGACGATTCTCCTTCTCTCTGCGAATTCTCTACTCCATGCATGGGTGGTTCTGACCATTCTTTTCTATTTCTTCACGTCTTAACAAAATGAATTCTTGTATCCATACACCTTACTTAGATCGATGATGCCAAGTAGAAAATAACTAATAAATGTAAGCTACATGCATGTTCTAACACTAAAAATGGAACATTGAATAACTGTTGTAAGATCGAAATATAATAGAATATACTCTAGAGGGGGAGAAAATAGAGTATGTGTATATGCAACGGAATAGTAAACCCCAATTACAAATTATAAGTCTAAGCTACGTAAAGGCAATATATGTACCAACAGATATAACAACTATAAATAAAGTTTGGGCTAACTTATAAACTGCAGTGACAGAAAATAAATCGAGTATATACAGAGTATAAGTAAGAGTTAAGAAGAGCAAATGCAAACACCGAGATTTTATCCTGGTTTTCCTCTGAGAGGACTAGTCCAAGCCCGAGAACTCTTGCTCGGAGTTGTATCCATTATAATCACCAATAGTGAATTAAAAGTTTAGACACTACAAAAAAAAGTCAAATTAGCAACGTAAAGAAACGTCGCTAAATGACAAAAAAACGTCGCTAATCACTTTTAGCGACGTAATTAGGGACATTTTACAGAAGTCAGAACTCAGCTAGTCGCTGAAAGAAAAAACGTCGCTAAACGTGCTATACCGACATTTTTTAGCGACGTAAATGTGTCGCTAAATTAGCGACGTTTAGCGACGCAATATCGCTAATTAGCGACGTGCTCATCAGTCGCTTAACGTCGCTAATTAGCGACTTATATAGCGACGTTACATCGTCGTCTTTAATGACCTGACAATACTGCCATGTCAGCAAGTTGTGACGTACAGCGACATTTTTAGCGACGTTATTAGCGACGTGTAGTAACGTTGCTAAACGTCACTAAAAACGTCGCTAATTGTACAGTAAAAAAAATGAATACTGAATTATTTTCAAACTATTATTCCTGCAGTTTATTAATTCACAATCTGTACAAATAGACCCAGAGCAACCCTCCGTTGAATTTTCTGGGTTTGTCGACCCCCTTGGGTTGAACACTCAACACCGGTAAATTAACATATATTTAATATGAATAATATAATAAAATTTAAAGAAAATAAAACATCCAGTAAATATCGTCGTAAAGAATACAGCAAATATATATCTATACAATGAGTCTCATCCTAAATAATACAAAGAATACAAATATCCAGCAAATATCCATGCAAATATCTATACTACTGCGGATCTGCAGGAGGATGACCACCGGCGCGCATGAAGGATAAGAAAAAATCATACTGCTCCCGTGAAATCGACACCGATGTCAATGGAGAAGGCAGTGACGTCGGTGGAGTCTGTGTCGATATAGGCGCACCAGGAGGACGTATCTGCTCCAACTCTGCGAGTCGCTGGTTGTAAGAATCTATGGTAGATAACAGCCTCGTACTGCTATGAACCATTGAATCATGCATCATCGTAAGCCTCTCGCCCATGGATAGCTGTGATGTCTGCAACTTCATCACGCTGCGCTCTGTCGAGGCTCTAAGATTATTTGTCAAATTCTGGAGCTCCGTGATGCTGCGGTCGAGCATATCGAATCGTGTGATGAGCGTCGGATCGTCCGCCTGCGGCTGGGACCGGGGCTGCTCCTCCATCCTTCGCAGCAACTCATCACGAAGAGACGTAATCTGACGGTCAACGGCCTCCTGGACTCTGGTCGACGACTGCGAGGGCTGTGGGGAATGCGCACATGTCGGAGAGGCCCTAGATGAATGCGTCGCAATCAGGGCGCCATAGGATCCCGTACCGTAGTACGTACCCCTCTGGAGACCACCAGCGGCGGTCACCCACAGGTCATCCGCCGACGAAGCTGGAACGGGCTGCGAGGAAGTACCAGCCTCTCTAGCTGTAGGTGCACTAGCAGTCGCTCGCTCACGCAGCCTAAGATACTCGGTCTAAAAAAGTTTGGATACTCGATAATTGCCTAAGTTATATTAAAATTAACACAAAGTAAAGTAATACTTACATAGGTCTGCGAGGCCCTCTCATCAATGAGATTTTCGTCCTTGCGATGGGTGGCCAAGAAGACGGTCACCATGTTTGCATCCTCACCCCTCTGTACCTGTTAAAAATATATTATTTAGTACTAAACTTAAATATTTTTTCTACTACCATTTTATCGTACTTATATTAAAATAATATATCTTAAATAAAAAATATACCAAACGACAAAAATATTCCGTCATCGGAATCGAGCCACCACACCACTTGGAAGCATTCCGCTTAGCCGCCTTGGCCTTCTCAGACCTTTCCTTGTAGCTCGGATCGTCGAATCTAGCTCTCATCGCAGTCCACTACTCAGGCGTGATCCAACCTTGGATCGGTTTTCCAGCACGATCACGAGCCTTCTGGTCATCCAGAGCATCACGAATAGGTTTGGCGGCAATGGTAGGAAACAGCTGCTCGATCAACTCGGTCCGGTGCGGAGGATAGAAATCTATTTGCTACAATAAATAATTTAATAAGTGAGCATCACGGATAAGTTATATAATATGCATAAATTAGAGGATTTATATAATATACTTTTACCTTGAAGTGCGCAAACCAGAATGCCTTCCTCTCCTCCGGAGCTTCAGAGTAGTTGATCCAAGGGCCACCGTAGTTGTTCCTCAGAAATAGGCCCAGGCGTCTCTGAACCGACGATATACGATATCTATACAGAGATAATTATTTTGATAAAAAAAGTCAATATATGATGAATAAAGAAATACACGATATATATGATATTAAAACATCTAATTGACTTACTTTGTACCGTTGGCCCAAATCTCTGTCCTCGTCTCCTCCGGAGGTGCGCATGGAGGATCTTGCTGATGCTGGGACAACGTCGGCACGACCTCCTCTATATGCTCATCTGTCTCCATGGTTCCGTCAGTAGGAGGAACGCTGGATGAGGGAGTACTATCACGCCTGGAACTACTCGTCCCAGAAGTGATGCCACGTAACGTCGTCGCAGTCTGAGATGTGATTGATCGATATACTGGAGTACTGGGTGACGATGATCCGGAACCAACAGTAGGCAATACCGGAGGAGCACTCTGTCTACCTCGGGACCTGCCGAATCCTCCTCGTCGTCTGGTCATACCTGATAACAACATATGATGAATAAAAAATACACAAATATATAGTACATTCTACAGTCAAAATATGATGTATATCTCATAACATTCTATAGTAAAAATATAATACATATATTCGTCAAAATAGTATATTCTACAGTCAAAATATAGTTATATTATACAGGCAAAATATTTTATTTTCAATCATCTTCAGAAAATTCATCTTGTTCGCCTTCCTTGTCCTCCTCTTCCTCTTCCTCCTCATCGTCTTCACTTTTATCTACTTCGTCTTCGTCTTCGTCTTCCTCTTCGAATAATTCTACATCTTCTACATTATTACTCATGTAATGAGTAACTTCCGTTGAGTCCACATCTACAATATTTGTTACAAGAGGTAGATCGTCCTCCTGATAAGCTATTTCGTCAATGTCAAAGGTATTTTTAGCTTTAGTCTTGCATACTGTCACCAATCCGATCTTGCTGTCCCCCGTCTAGGATAAGTTGTGAAGTACACGAGCTGAGCCTGACTTGATAGGATAAATGGTTCATAGCCTTGATATCTACGCTTGTAGTTTATATCCATAAGGCCATGCTTGTCAATTTTTCAACCTTGATCTTGAATCAGATCAAACCATTCACACTTGAATAGCATGATATTAGCAGATTATGTGCCATAATTATATGTCAACTCCATAATCTCTCGTAAGATGCCAAAGAAATTATTGCCTGGATCGACGTCTTTGTAGTTCGAAGATTCGATACACAAACAACTATTTTTTGTGGAATCAAGATCCAGAAAGCTGTCTCTTATATGAGCATTTGTTGACTTGAACCTAAACCCATTCACACAGAAACTTGGCTATATTTTAACGGTAGTAATTGGTCCCTTGGCTAGAGTTCTAATAGATTCAGTCTCGGGTGTTATTAGACGATCGACTTAAATACCAAAGTAGCGATTGTAAGTTATTTGTTTTGCAAGTGCAGAAATAAAAAGTAATTACCAAGCACCTTACATATGCACTCAACCAAGAAGAAAAATAGCATCTTATTTCTTGTTCTACTTCTTCGTCTGTTATATAGGGTCTAACCGACCTCAACTCATCATTATATGTGCTGAAAAACAATAAAGCAACTGCTGATTAGTAGCATAATAGTAGCTTATACTATTATATTGAGATGATGTAAATATAGACGTATTAATTACTTACCCCTCTAGCTTCTCCACTTCATCCTTGTCGCAATTGAGTAATATATACAACTGAGCAGCCCTTAGCTCGTCGTCATTCAAATATCTTTTCTTCATTTTCCCCGAAGGCTTTTCGGACGTATTGAATACTTTGAGTATTGCATCATTAGATTCCTGATATCCGTCGTCGTTTCTCGGAGCTTTTGTTCTATTAGTAGCAATATGAGGTTTGAAATACGTTGAGCAAAAGTTTGTAATCTCCTCGAGAACATAAGCTTCACAAATATAGCCCTCAACCCGTGCCTTGTTTTTCACCTTTCTCTTTAGGTGATTCAGATGCCGCTCGAAGGGGTACATCTACCGATAATCGACAGAACCACCAACACGTACCTCATAGGAAAGATGAATTGGCAAGTGCTCCATAGAGTCGAAGAATCCAGGAGAAAACACCTTCTCAAGCTTACATAGTGTTACCGTAATGTCCTTCTCTTGCTTTTCTAGATGATCGACGAGCAACTTAGTACAACAAAGATCTTTGAAGAATATGCTGAGCTCTGTCAATGGATCCCAAATGATATGCGGTAAGAATTCCTGAAATATAATCGAAATTAACCTCTCTATGAATACGTGACAATCGTGGCTCTTCATACTCGCCAGTTTGTTCTCCTTGAGGTTGACGCATCTTCTTAAGTTCGTCATGTACCCGTCTGAAAATTTTAGATCCTGAATCCACCTACAAAGTCTTCCTTTATCCTCTTTCTCCAGTGAGAAAACTGACTTAGGTTGCTTTAACTTTTTATTCTCCTCCTCTATCAATTGCAATGCAGGACGTCTACATATTTCTTCTAAGTCCAACCTGGCCTTCGGATTATCTTTTATCTTCCCCTTTACCTCAATTACAGTATTAATTATGTTATCAAACACATTCTTCTTGATATGTATGATATCAAGGTTATGTCTGATCAGATTTGTGCTCCAATATGGCAGATCCCAGAATATACTCCTCTTCGTCCAGTTATGGGTGCGACCAAATCCGTCACACTTGTACCCCTTAGTAGGCTCTTCGATAGCACTTGGTAAATCTTTTACCTCTTTCCATATCGTGTATCCGGGCCACCTTGGCGGTGGATTGGCCTTCTCCATAATGCTCGCATGAAAAGCATTCATGTTCCTCCGGTACGGATGATCCTTCGGCAGAAATTGTTGATGATAATCGAAGAAGCACGGTTTGCCTCCGTGTTTTAAACGAAAAGCCTTAGTATGGTCCATGTAATACGGACATAAAAGACGACCATGGGTGCTCCATCCCGATAATATTTCATAGGCTAGAAAGTCGTTGATGGTCCACATAAGTACTGTCCTCATCTGAAAATTCTATTTTCTAGAAATATCGTATGTGTTGGCACCTAATTTCCACAGCTGATTCAACTTATCTATCAAAGATCGTAAATATGCATCGATGTTCCTCTTTGAATTGTTCGGACCCGGGATAATAACAGTTAGGAACATATACGGAGTCTTCATGCACATCCAAGACGGTAGATTGTACAGAGTGACGATCACAGGCCAACATGAATACTGGGAGCCTAAAAGTCCGAATGGGGTAAAACCGTCAGAGGAGAGCCCCCATATGACATTACACGGATCCGAAACAAAATTTTGATACTCTCGATCAAATTGCTTCCATGCTTCTCCATCGGATGGATGATCCAATACTCCTTCGATCTGTTTCTGCCTGTGCCAACTCGTGTTTTCTGCAGTCTCCTTAACCATAAACAACAACTGCAACCGCAGCGTCAAAGACAAGTAGTGCATCGAATCATTAGGCTTCTTTGCACCGACAGACTTTCCTCTAACAGTGGCCTTGTAGCGATCAGCACCACAGAATCTGCACTCATCTTCATCCTTGTTGTCTTTGTAGGACAACATACACCCGTTGTGACATGCATCAATTTTCTCGTATCCCATCCAGGGCGATCTCACCATTCTCTTAGATCGGCAACTTTGCACCCTCGGGCAAGATCTCTATAATAAAATCGATCAGTCAATTATAGCATTCTTGCGACATGTTAAAATTGGACTTGATGCTCAATAATCTTGTAACCACCTCCAACGGTGAATGATCATCACAACTAGGATATAGTGGAGTCCTTGCATTCTCCAGCAACTCCATAAACTTTGCAGTATCGGCATTCGGTGCCTCCTCAGCTGTATCATAATTGTCCGGATTGAAACTAGGTCCCACCGTATCATAATTGTCCAGATTAAAACTAAGCCCCGCAGCATCAAAAACCATGTTCATCCACCCGTCGTCGTAAGCACCGTGGTCATGAACATCCATATACAGCTCCACATAAGGCTCTGACTTCGATGCTAGAGACACAAGTTCTCTGTGCGCGGTCCACTGATAGTAATTCGACGTGAAGCCCTTCGAGTACAAATGATATGTGACTTCCACTTTTGGATGATATTTCCTGTTGTGATATCTTACACACGAACACTTAATTTCGGTACCGTCAATATACTAAGAGAATGCCTTGGCGAACTGCAGAAACTGTTGTACACCCTCAATGAATTTATCTCGCACACCGCACATGTCATCAGGATAACGGTTGTACATCTACGAATGATGATGCAGATAGTAATTTATATCCATTTCTAGATACTTCTGCAAAAGTTTAGACAAGGTCACAAGCCATCTTATATTTAGTGTAAAACATATTAATTTTATGCACTTATTTAACTAAAGAACTTATTAATGCAATGGCCAAGTGACTGATTACTGCTCTGTTTTGGTAATCATAAGGTCTTATGCAAAGTAGCCATCAACCTTTTTAGACAGTGAGCTGGATGACACACACATCACTCATTATTTCTTCTTAAATATCACTTCATTTGGGTTGTTGCTGCTTTGCCATTTTGTCAACCCACAAAATTTTTAAGTTGGTTGTGTACTGTTATGCTATTATGAGAGCAATTAATTCTCATTGGTTAGATGGTGTAAATTATAATGTCATGCGGAGAGCCCTACTTACATTGATGGCTTGCTTTGACATTGGAGAGTGGAGACCTTATACTAAAATAGGCTAAAATGATGTTACTATGTCATTTCTAGGTTAAAACTATGCCATACTAGTCAAACTAGGTCATTACCCAAATTTGGATTCATAACTAGCTTTTAAGTTGGCTTATAGAGCCATACTAGTTAAAACTAAGTGTTACTAGGTTATCCCTCAATTTTTAGGTCATTCCGGTAGGTTTCTAGCTTATTATACTATAATATATACTATTACCTACTAATACCTACTAATACCTTGGCCTATAGATAATTTTCTTAGTATCCTAATCAAATATTTTAGTTGTGTCACGACCCGCACCCGGTATAGGGGCACGAGAGCGTGGGTACGTCCAGCCTACGCCACAGCATCGGCGGTAGAACGCTGTCTAGTCACAGTAATACTATATAGCTAAACACCTGTCAATGATATCCATCTCCATAAGGAGGTCAATATATATCTCACAATAATCTCATAATGTAACTCAATCACAACAACTATAAGGCACGATAAAAGATAAAAGAAAATGACATAGTTAAACACCATGTCTCAACATAAAGATAACTCACAGTCTAGCTGTCCAACATAAGTCTCCAATTAAACTTAACATAAGTCTAACATAAACTGAAACAATCTCCATAAGTCTCAAGCATAAATAAATACTATCTAGATAGCTGTAGGCAAAGCCTCATCTAGAAGCATGGTCTCCTCTAGGATCTCTGGTATATAGTCTTCATCTATACCTGGTCCGTAGTGCGTGGTACAGAAATCCTCAAGATTCTCTGGAAAAAATATCCATTCAGGATTGGAACGAAAATACACCTCTAACAGCAGTTCCACATATATTGACAAAAATTATAATACAGTGTAAAGAAATACAAGACAGAATGAAATACTGGCAATGAGAAATACTGGAATAAGTACTGGAACATCATCATCAATATGCATCTGACAAGGAATAGAACTACAAGGGTACGCAAGTACAAAGAACTGGTATGTAAGTGTATATAAGAACAACAACTAGAACATGTGGAAATGCTAGATCAATGTACTAGAGATGCATGTCAAGAATATCTAACTAAGTGTGTGAAACATCAGTATATCATGTGATCGGCTTGGGACTATATGACTTATTACATTGATTAGCGATCATCCCCAACAAGTCAGGCTAACCAGATGTAACAGCGATGAGGCATGTAAGGGTAAGACTGCATCGACGTGAAATATGGGTGAGCTAATGCTGCATGTAGGTTGGGTATGATTACATAAACTAATAATACTTCCCCGTTTCCCCTGCTAGCACGATGGATTCTAATCACGACTCCTCGTGACAGGTCTCAATGATGCCAACTCGTGTAAAGAACAGTGTCAGAGTCATGTACGCTATACAACAAGAATTATAGAGATAATCAACATAATAGAAACTGTCAGAGAATGTACTCGCCTGTGGTCCTTAGCTGGCAATACCACTGTCCGGGTTCCAAGGTATCGTCTGAATGATCCAACAGTCCTATAGACATGGCAGTTAATACAATACTTCATCAGACAATACTCTAGCTCACAATCAACATAATGATCAAGGACTATACTAGGGGTCACGTCTGTAGTTGCTGTGCATAACAGACAGTCAATGGTACGGTCCTGCCAGTACGTCAGTGTACTTATGGCAGTCTACTATCATGCTACATGGTCACAGGTCAAGATAGCTATGGTATCCATAATTTGTTAGGGTCACCTCGTACATGGTATATAATGCCTATTGTTATCTATCATAACATCAACACTAAATTAATTATCATTTAACAGAAGTATGCATTTAATACTTAATAGGGTTTATATTGTATATATAAACATACATATGCTTTATGTTAATTAAGCACAATACGGTATGTATATATATGTACAGGGCATTTACATCTGTATATATGCGATGAAGATACACCATACATATATATATACCGAATACATTTGTCATATAACAATACATACACAATATGTACATACCGTTCGTATACTGGATACATTACGGCTAATACGTGTGGATTATTACGAGGAATACGTGTATACGCGTACGTGTTCATGCATGCGAGGGTTCGAACCTGTGATCATGAACGCGAAGGATTCGGTGTTGTGGTCGCAGTCGTCGCGAAGGAGGTGGTGTTCGCGGCTCCCGTCGATCGGTCCAGTCTAGTTTGCGGAGGGTCGAGGTCGAGTGCAGCGTCTCCGGTGTGCTTCTGGTGCAGTCGATCCGGCGTGCCCTGGTGCAGTCGATCCGGCGGCAGCGGTCGGTCCAGTTAAAGTGGGGAAGGAGTGGCGGACTGACGGCGTCGGGGTTCAAGCTCCGGTCAGCTCGCAGGCGGTGAGGGGAAGGACGCGAGGCTAGGCTGCTCCGACGTTCAGTCGGGTTTGGCCGGCTCAGAGCTGCTCTGTTCCAGCGGGTTTTAAGGTTGGGTTGCCAGGGAAGGGGATGAACAAGAGTAGGTCGGCTTGGCGAGGTCACGGCGCTTCCAAACTCCGGCGGGAAGGGTCGGCGTGAGAATGAAGATGGGAAGGGAAGTCGGCTGGGGTGATTTAGGGTTAAGGGGAATTAGAAGGAAGGGAATATATATATATATATATATATATATATATATATATATATATATATATATATATATATATATATATATATATATATATATATGATTTTAAGTTGACCTAGAATATGTTGACTTTGGTCAACACTAGGGAAAGGCCTTGGCTTGCTATGGAGATATTCCAATGGGGTAGGGTTCGAATGAAACTGCGAGAATTGTACTGGTCTAAGGGTTTGGAGGCCATGGTTTCAAGGAGTTGATGTTAAATTACACATTCCCAAAATCATGGAAAATATAATGAAAAGGGAAAAATGGGTTTAATGAATTTACGAAAATTTGCATGAAATAGGTTTATTGTTTGCTTAATCAAAATTAGATGCAATGAGGTATTCTACAATTAAATAGAAGTACAAGGGCTGGATTTACGTGGGACACGAGCATTAATTAATGGTCTGGCGTGTCTAGGACAAGGTGTGAATCTGTTGGAAGAAAAGCTAGCGTAGCGTCCTAGTTATCGAATAACGATAAAGTGCAACAATCAATTAAGGTTACTGTAAATTAAATAAAATTTATTATCATGCAATCATTTACTCATTAATTACGAAAAGGCGAAAATACCCCTAATCCAAAAAGTGGGGGTGACAAGTCTACCCTCCTTAAAGAATTTCGTCCTCAAAATTTAAAATAACTATGATAAGAACAAGCAATCAATTAATGAATTATACCTCAAGTCTCGAAGAGATATGGATACCGCTCGCGCATTTCATCCTCTCTCTCCCAAGTTGATTCTCCTGGAGAGTGATTTTTCCATGCAACACGAACCAAGGGAATAGTCTGGTTCTGCAATATCTTCTCTCTACGATCCAAGATCTCCACCGGTTGTTCAGGATAGCTGAGTGTCGGTCCAACTTCAATCTCCGAGTGATCTAATACGTGACTAGGATCTGCCACGTACCGTCTCAGCTGCGACACGTGGAACACGTTATGTACTCCATCTAGAGCAGGCGGTAAGTCAAGTCTATAGGCCACTGCACCGACCCTTGCAAGAATACTGAAGGGCCCGATGTATCGTGGACTAAGCTTTCCTCCTCTGCCGAAATGAATCTTGCCCCACGTCGGAGAAATCCGTAGGAACACTAAATCGCCAACCTAGAACAACGATCTTAACACGCAACCTAAACAAGGCAATCACAAACCAAACAAAACAAATCAAAATAATACCTGAAACTCTAGGGGTCTACGGTGGCTATCTTCCCAATGCCTCTGTCAGTCCCGCGCCACTCGCAGTCTGTCTCTGATAAGTTTCACCTTTTCTGCTGTATCCACGACCATTTCTGGTCCTAACAAGGCTCTTTCTCCAACATCATCCTAAGATAAAGGGGTACGACACCTCCGTCCATATAAAGCCTTGAATGGTGACATCTCAATGCTGGCCTGGTAGCTGTTGTTGTAAGCAAAGTCTACCAAGTGTAGATGATCCTCCCAAGAACCTCCGAGATCCAATACTCAAGTGCGTAACATATCTTCAAGAGTCCGAATAGTCCTTTTAGACTGCCCGTCTGTCTGAGGGTGATATGCGGTACTGAACTTGAGCTGAGTGCCCATGCTAGACTGCAGGCTCCTCCAGAAATAGGAAGTGAAACGACCATCCCGATCTAAGACAATACTCACAGGAACTCTATATAATCTGACAATCTGCTGTACGTACATCTCTGCTAGCTTCTCCGTCGAAGTACCCACTTTAAAAAGCAAGAAGTAGGCTGATTTGGTCAACCTATCCACGATGACCCAAATTGCGTCTTTTCCTCCTAGAGAACGAGGAAGTCCCGAAATGAAGTCCATAGTCACGTACTCCCACTTCCATTCTGGAATGGGTAAAGGTTGAAGCAATCCCTCTGGCCTCTGTCGATCTGCTTTCACCTGTTGGTGCACTAAACATCGGGATACGAAGCGTGCTACTTCGCGCTTCATACCATACCACCATACATGCCTTCTCAAATCTCGATACATCTTGTTGGCTCCGGGATGCATCGAGTACTGAGAGCGGTGTGCCTCCTGTAAAACTTCTTCGCGCAGCTCTCCTCTTGGTAGACACATCCTCGTACCATGTCGTAAGGATCCATCATCCACAATAGTGAAATCGTCTATCAATCCTGCCTGAACTTATGCCCTAATATTCCTTAGAGTCTCATCATCATACTGCGCAGCTCTAATTCTGTCTATCAGATCTGATTGAATCTGCAGTCCCCACATCTGAATCTCAGCTCCTGGAACTAATACCTCAATTTCCATGCTCTCAAGATCAGCTAATAAGTGTCTATCCGAAGTCAAGCACATAGCCATTGGGTACCTGCTCAAGGCATCTGCGACTACGTTGGCTTTTCCTGGATGATACTGTAATGAGATATCGAAGTCTTTTATTAATTCTAACCACCTTCTCTGTCTCATATTCAGCTTCTTCTGTGTAAACACGTACTTTAAGCTCTTGTGGTCTGTGAAGATTTCCACACGCTCTACGTACAGATAGTGCTTCCACAGCTTTAGGGCAAAGATAACTGCCGCTAACTCCAGATCGTGAGTGGGGTAGTTCTTTTTATGAGGGCGTAATTGTCTTGAAGCATAAGCAATTATTTTTCTGTGTTGTTGGAGAACGCATCCCAACCCTTTTCCTGAAGCATCACTGTAGATAGTGAATCCACCTGTCCCTGAGGGCAATGTCAAAACTAGTGCTGTCGTCAATCTCCTCTTCAGCTCATCGAATGCGGCTTGACATTCTTCTGTCCAAAAAAATTCCATATCCTTCTTGGTCAGCCTAGTCATTGGCTCTACAATCTTGGAGAAGTCTTGTACAAATCTTCTGTAGTATCCTACTAGTCCGAGAAAGCTTCTGATTTCAGCTACCGTACCGGGGGTAGCCCATGACTTCATTGCCTCTATCTTCTTTGGGTTAACTGAAATTCCGTCACCCGTTACCATATGTCCAAGAAATTCAACCTTTTCAAGAAAGAACTCACACTTTGAAAGCTTCCCGTATAATTTCTCTCGCCTGAGTGTTTCTAAGACTATTCTCAAGTGCTCTTCATGCTCTTCTGGGGTTTTTGAATATACTAGAATGTCGTCAATAAACACCACTACGAACTTGTCAAGGTACTGGTGGAACACCTTGTTCATCAAGTTCATAAATACTGTTGGTGTATTAGTTAAACCAAACGACATTACTGTAAATTTAAACTGGCCATATCTGGTTCGAAAGGTGGTCTTCGGTATGTCTTCTTTCTTCACTTTCACCTGGTGATAGCCAGACCTCAAGTCTATTTTTGAAAACACCTTCGCTCCGTTCAATTGATCGAAAAGATCATCTATCCTCGGCAGCGGGTATTTGTTTTTGATAGTGAGGTTATTCAAAACTCTATAATCGATACACATACGTATCGTGCCATCCTTCTTTGGTACAAATAATACCGGTGCTCCCCATGGCGATGAACTGGATCTAATAAAACCTTTGTCTTGCAGCTCTTCAACTTGTTTCTTTAGTTCTACCAATTCGTTGTTGTTAACTCTATAGATATGTTGTGAAATAGGCTCTGCTCCTGGTATCAAGTCTATAGAGAACTCAACATCTTTGTCTGGTGGCAAACCTGGCAACTCCTCTGGAAATACATCCAGGAACTCCGCTATAAGTGGATGCGGTAACTCTTCTTCTTCCACCCTGGCTCCGTAAAAAGTGCCTCTGCTCCGCTCCTCTGCTCCTCTGGCAATCTCAAACTCTGGCTCTCCTGGTGGTCGAAATACTACTCTACTTCTGTGGCAATCTATAGAAGCATGGTGTTTACTTAACCAGTATATTCCGAGTACAATATCGTATTCCGGAAGTGGCATGATGAGTAAACTCACACTCAACTCTCGTTCTTCCAATGACACTCTCCGATCCTTGCAACAATCACGGACTAGGATAATGCCTCCTCCTGTCGTGATCTTGCAAGTCCTATCTAATGGTTCCGTTTCTAAATGATGCTTAAGGGCATAATATACAAATACGAAACTGTGGGAAGAGCCATAATCAAATAATGCAAGTGCCAGAATAGAATTGAGTAAAACTGAACCTAAAATCACGTCTCCAGCTGGCTCGGCCTCCTCAGTGGTCATGGCGTAAGCTCGTCCTTGTGGTGCTCCTCTCTGTTGCTGCTGCTGCTGAGCAAACTTCTCCTGCTGTGATGGAAGTGGAGGTCCTCTCTGCTGGCCTCCTGGTGCAATAGGTGCTCTGGCTGGTCCTCTCTGAGCTGCTCCTCCTCCTTGGCGAGTCTGAATAGTTGGGCAGTCCCTCAGCTGATGTGCTGCTGATCCACACGATAAGCAAGTGCCCAACCTTTTTCTGCAGATGTCTCTTGTATGTCCCATCTTTCCGCAATACGAACATGGGGCAACGAGTTGATTATGTCTTTGTGGTTGCTGTTGTTGAGCATGTCCTCGAACTAGTGCCTGTTGCTGGTGTTGCTGCTGGTGTTGTTGCTGGTGTTGGTGCTGGTACGACCTATGTTATTGTTGAAAGTGTGGGCGCTTGGCTGGTCCTGTGTTATATCCTGTTGCTCCAGATGTATCGCGTCCTCTCTTGGGCCTGAGGTCCAAGTCGTCTTCGACAATTTGGGCATCCATCATAATACTCTCAAATGTAGCAGTACATCGTCCCGAAGTACGAGACTTGATTTCCTTATTTAATCCCTTCCTGAATTTCCGAGCTCTGTCTCCTGGGTCTCGAACCATTGATGGCATAAATTGACTCAATCGATAAAACTCTGCAGCATATTCGTCGACTGACATGCCTCCTTGGACTAAGTCATAGAACTGACTTTCTAATGCTCCCAAGGCTACGTCAGGAAAGAATTTCTCTTTAAAGAGTTCCTTAAAGTCCTCCCAGGTAAGTCCTTCAGCGGCGAGTCTCGGCTCTGTACGATACCACGTCAGTGCGATATCAAACATCTGACTGCCAGCGGCCTCTATCTGAAGAATCTTTGGAATCTGTGATAAGCGCAGATTCCTCTCTATGTCTTCTAACCATTCGTCAGTATATAGTATTCCTTCTGTGCCTTTGAACTCTTGAGGCATCATCCTCTTAAAGTCCACTATGGTACCGGGCCTCTGTTGTTGTTGACCTTGATGTTGCGGTTGTCGTGCTACTCTCTCCACAGCCTGGAGAGTCACCTGATGAGCATTCTCCATGCTCTCTCTCATCAGTTCGGTCTGCGCCTGGTGTGCTTCTGCTTGCATTCTCTGAGCCTCAGCTTGAACACGCTGAGCCTCTGCTGTTACTCTCTGGCCCTCTAGCATGCCCTGCATCAGTGCGAACATCTGTGCCCCGTCAGCGGGCACTCCTCCAAAAATCGGTGTCGGTGGTGGTGGAAGGTTGTCTGTCATAGCTGGGGCAATCCTCTGAATAGGTGGAGGAGGAATCCCGTTAGTTGCAGACACTCCTATACGAACAAGAGATGTAGGAGGATCTCCAGGTAACTGTCCGTCAGGTTGAGAGGTGGCAGTCCTCTCTGAATTAGCTGCTCCCATTCTCATGGATCTAGTATTCGGCGACATCCTGAATACAGATCAAAGAATCAATTAAGGTGATAGATATGATATTATCAAGGAAGGACACTACAGTGCTAAAGGAAGCAATCCATTAGAATAGCAATAAGAAGTTCAGAATTTCCTAGTGTGATTGAGCATATTCTCATCCTAGATCCTATTTCCTATATCCTAGCACAGGCTCGCAGCAGTACAACTAAGTTGTCGCACTACCACGATATCGCATAACTTGCGAAACTGGACCTGCATGGGCCACCACTAAAAACGTGTTACGACCCGCACCCGGTATAGGGGCACGAGAGCGTGGGTACGTCCAGCCTACGCCGCAGCATCGGCGGTAGAACGCTGTCTAGTCACAGTAATACTATATAGCTAAACACCTGTCAATGATATCCATCTCCATAAGGAGGTCAATATATATCTCACAATAATCTCACAATGTAACTCAATCACAACAACTATAAGGCACGATAAAAGATAAAAGAAAATGACATAGTTAAATACCATGTCTCAACATAAAGATAACTCACAGTCTAGCTGTCCAACATAAGTCTCCAATTAAACTTAACATAAGTCTAACATAAACTAAAACAATCTCCATAAGTCTCAAGCATAAATAAATACTATCTAGATAGCTGTAGGCAAAGCCTCATCTAGAAGCAGGTCTCCTCTAGGATCTCTGGTATATAGTCTGCATCTATATCTGGTCCGTAGTGCGTGGTACAAAAATCCTTAAGATTCTCTAGAAAAAATATCCAGTCAGGATTGGAACAAAAATACACCTCTAACAGCAGTTCCACATATATTGACAAAAACTATAATACAGTGTAAAGAAATACAAGACAGAATGAAATACTGGCAATGAGAAATACTGGAATAAGTACTGGAACATCATCATCAATATGCATCTGACAAGGAATAGAACTACAAGGGTACGCAAGTACAAAGAACTGGTATATAAGTGTATATAAGAACAACAACTAGAACATGTGGAAATGCTAGATCAATGTACTAGAGATGCATGTCAAGAATATCTAACTAAGTGTGTGAAACATCAGTATATCATGTGATTGTCTTGGGACTATATGACTCATTACATTGATTAGCGATCATCCCCAACAAGTCAGGCTAACCGGATGTAACAGCGATGAGGCATGTAAGGGTAAGGCTGCACCGACATAAAATATGGGTGAGCTAATGCTGCATGTAGGTTGGGTATGATCACATAAACTACTAATACTTCCCCGTTTCCCCTGCTAGCACGATGGATTCCAATCATGACTCCTCGTGGCAGGTCTCAATGATGCCAACTCGTGTAAAGAACAGTGTCAGAGTCATGTACGCTATACAACAAGAATTATAGAGATAATCAATATAATAGAAACTGTCAGAGAATGTACTCTCCTGTGGTCCTTAGCTGGCAATACCACTGTCCGGGTTCCAAGGTGTCGTCTGAATGATCCAACAGTCCTATAGACATAGCAGTTAATACAATACTTCATCAGACAATACTCTAGCTCACAATCAACATAATGATCAAGGACTATACTAGGGGTCACGTCTGTAGTTGCTGTGCATAACAGACAGTCAATGGTACGGTCCTGCCAGTACGTCAGTGTACTTATGGCAGTCTACTATCATGCTACATGGTCACAGGTCAAGATAGCTATGGTATCCGTAATTTGTTAGGGTCACCTCGTACATGGTATATAATGCCAATTGTTATCTATCATAACATCAACACTAAATTAATTATCATTTAACAGAAGTATGCATCTAATACTTAACAGGGTTTATATTGTATATATAAACATACATATGCTTTATGTTAATTGAGCACAATACGGTATGTATATATATGTACAGGGCATTTACATCTGTATATATGCGATGAAGATACACCATACATATATATATACCGAATACGTTTATCATATAACCATACATACACAATATGTACATACCGTTCGTATACTGGATACATTACGGCTAATACGTGTGGATTATTACGAGGAATACGTGTATACGTGTACGTGTTCATGCATGCGAGGGTTCGAACCTGTGATCGTGAACGCGAAGGATTCGATGTTGTGGTCGCAGTCGTCGCGAAGGAGGTGGTGTTCGCGGCTCCCGTCGATCGGTCCAGTCTAGTCCGCGGAGGGTCGAGGTCGAGTGCAGCGTCTCCGACGTGCTTCTGGTATAGTCGATCCGGCATGCCCTAGTGCAGTCGATCTGGCGTGCTCCTGGTGCAGTCGATCCGGCGGCAACGGTCGATCCAGTTGAAGTGGGGAAGGAGCGGGGGACTGATGGCGTCGGGGTTCAGGCTCCGGTCAGCTCGCAGGCGGTGAGGGGAAGGACGCGAGGCTAGGCTGATCCGGCGTTCAGTCGGGTTTGGCCGACTCAGAGCTGCTCGGTTCCAGCGGGTTTTAGGGTCGGGTTGCCTGGGAAGGGGATGAACAAGAGTAGGTTGGCTTGGCGAGGTCACGGCGCTTCCAAACTCCTGCGGGAAGGGTCTGCGTGAGCATGAAGATGGGAAGGGAAGTCGGCTGGGGTGATTTAGGGTTAAGGAGAATTAGAAGGAAGGGAATATATATATATATATATATATATATATATATATATATATATATATATATATATATATATATATATATATATATATTGTTAAGTTGACCTAGAATATGTTGACTTTGGTCAACACTAGGGAAAGGCCTTGGCTTGCTATGGAGATATTCCAATGGGCTAGGGTTCGAATGAAACTGCGAGAATTGTACTGGTCTAAGGGTTTGGAGGCCATGGTTTCAAGGAGTTGATGTTAAATTACACATTCCCAAAATCATGGAAAATATAATAAAAAGGGGAAAATAGGTTTAATGAATTTACGGAAATTTGCATGAAATAGGTTTATTATTTGCTTAATCAAAATTAGATGCAAGGAGGTGTTCTACAATTAAATAGAAGTACAAGGGCTGGATTTACGTGGGACACGAGCATTAATTAATGGTCTGGCGTGTCTAGGACAAGGTGTGAATCTGTTGGAAGACAAGCTAGCGTAGCGTCCTAGTTATCGAATCACGATAAAGTGCAACAATCAATTAAGGTCACAGTAAATTAAATAAAATTGATTATCGTGCAATCATTTACTCATTAATTACGAAAAGACGAAAATACCCCTAATCCAAAAAGTGGGGGTGGCAAGTTGTACCTCATATACCTTAACTATGGCCAAATACCTTAGTTATGGGTCATTGTCTTAGCTATGAGTTAATACCTTGGCTTTGAGCCAATACCTTATCCCCGTATCTTAGTATCTTTTGTCATATCATGATAACTACCTGAATCCAATACCTTAGCTAAAACAACCATATCTTAACTTAATACCTATTGGTATCCCATACCACTTATATATATACCTTAATACTAACTAGTATGACATCATACTTCACCACCTTGCATTGGTACACATCTCATGATACCGCACTACATACATTAACCCCAGACTCATATCACTCTACTTATACTCTAATATACCCTCAACTAATATTTTAACTGTCATTCTACCTAAAGCTTGGTCCTCATACTTACCAATCTCTTAGTATTCCAGATACCTACTAACCATATAATACCCCATACTAAGTCATTCCCTGTTCCCATACATATCTCATATACTAACACACCTGACATAAACTCACCCACACACATTCTCATATCTGAATACATAAATGAACACTAATACACCTATACCTCTAACACTGATACTACTGTTAACTTGTTGTAGTTTGCCTCTATATAAACTTAATACTGGAATGAACCTATAATAGTTTCCATACACACCACTTGTATAGTCCACTTAACAAGTGCACAAACCAAATTCAAAAATTAATATGTCGTGTCGTGTTGTGTTGTGTCATGTCTGTGTTAGAGAGAAAGAGAGAGATCGTGTACTGCTGTTAACTGGTGGTAGTGACTAATATCTATATTAATACCTAATATATATATTAATACCTTGGCCTATATGTATTTACCTTGGTATCCTAGCCAATACCTTAGCCGTATCCTAATATCTCACTATACCCTTGTAGCATGATACTACTTTATTGTCCATGAAACTTAACATAAGCTATAATCAATATTTTAGTATTTATATACTTATATCTTAATACCTTAATACCAATGTCTTGGTGTCTTACCAAATACTTAGACATCTGGTATCTACAACCAATATCCTAATACCTAACTATAAACTGAAACACTAAACCTCCCCAACCCACTACCTATTACTAATATCTTAGTATCTAGCTCAATACACTAGTACTTCACTATATCTTAACATTACCTTAATCCACTTCTAACATATCCCTTAATAACTAGATATCATATCCTTGGTACCTAATACCAAACCTAATACTAACCTCCCCTCTCTAACACACTTAATCTTGTATAATGGATACATACTCAGGTATCACACATCCTCTCGACTCTCATACAAATACTAACAATAACATACCTAAGTGTGCACAAAAAATACATGCTTAACATATACGCGCCTCTGCATAAACTTGATATTGGAATGAACCTACAATAGTTTTCACACACACCACTTGTATAATCCACTTAACAACAGCACAAACCAAATTCAAAAATTAACATGTCGTATCATGTTGTGTTGTGTCGTATCTGTGTTAGAGAGAAAGAGAGAGACAGAGAAAGGAGACAGAGAGATAAGCTCACCGAGGAGGGGAGCCGGAGGAAGGACGCCGGAGGGAGAAGGGGAGCCGGAGGAAGGAGGCTCTAACGATGGAGGGGGAAGGACGCGGCCGAAGGGGGGTCACCGGGAGGAAGGAGGGGACGCCGGAGGGAGGAGGGGAGCCGGAGGGGGAGGACGCGGCCGAGGAGGGTCGCCGGAGGGAGGAAGGAGGAGCCGGAGGGGGGTCGCCGGAGGGAGGAAGTAGGAGCGGGCGGGTTTGAAATTTGGGAGAGGGAGAGGGATCTGATCGAAGAAAATAGGGGGAATCAGCCCTAAGTAAAAACTTTAGCGACGTTTTAGCGACGCTAATAATGACGTCGCTAAGTTAGCGACATCTCTAACGTCGCTAATGACGTCGCTAAATGTCCAAAAGATGTACGTCTTTAAATACGTCGCTAAACATCACTAAATAAAATATATTAACGACGTTTAGCGACCTTAATTGAACTTATAGCGACTAATCTTTTAAAAACTGAATAAAAGTTGTTAAACGTCGCTAAATATCGCCAATTAGCGACGTCTAGCGACGTTTTTACATGGAGTCGCTAAATTACAACGTTTACTTTGACGTCGCTAAAAATGTCGCTAATCTCGCTTATTCTAGTAGTGTGATCCGAAGGCTTGCTGACTTCTTATAGACACGTGCTTTGATCCAAAGAGCTCGAAAGACTTCACATGGGCATTTGATCTGAAGGGAACGCTGACTTCAAATACTAGAGAGAACTTGACAAACCAAGCTTTTTATAACTCGATCAGACTTCTAAATCGGAACCGCGTTGGCACTAGAAGACTGAGAGTTGATCTTGGGAATAGGAAATATTTATAGCTCAGGATAGATAGAGATATGAAAGTGCGTGAATGAGAGTGAATAAGAATGTGGAATTCAATCTCTATTTATAAGGTTTTCTGGAACCGAGTTCGGGTAGAGTTCAGGCAAAAATCGGTCCGAGTTCGGTCACCTAACGTTCATAAATTCGAACGTTAGGGCCTGGTTATCCGAAAGAGGAGGCTGACTCGGTTTACTAGTTTGACCCTGATCGAGTTTGGCCTGAACTCTGTTGGTCTATTTCCAAAAATTTTGGGTCCAGGTTTGGTTTGGTTCAGGCTGTTTTGAGTGGACTAGGGTCTGGTTTAATATGGTTTTGAGTTTCTTAGTGCCAATACGAACCCGATGTACATTTTATCCTAGACTCAATGAATATAAAATGCAGACTCAAAGATAAAATACAAAGAGCACTTGATGATGCCAATCTTCTGAAGCATCCGCTGACTTGAAGACGCTTTTTTTCATGACGACAGTTGTCCAAAGATAGCCAGATCTGGAAATCTGAATACCTTTTAGGGGCTTTGCCCCTGAACCCCCACGAGGGGCACTTTCTCCTCGACCCCGTTTGCTGACCTGGCAGTAGAACCCCCGAGTGCGAGACTTCGGATAAGTCTTAGGCGGTTGGACGAAATCTTCTGGTATAACGCCGTCTCTGGCTCATCATCTTTTTTTTACTACATATGTCCATTGCTTTTCTGCAAATATATGTTAGACAAACAAAGCAATATATAGAAGCAAATATGATAACATATAAGACAAATATGGACAATATTGAGTTTAAGTAGAAGTTATAAGTTAGTATAGTGATTGCACGATTATCATATTGTTAAACTTAATCGATTAGCCATATTCAAAAACTCAACTTAAATATTAGGCCAACAATCTCCCCCTTTTTGATTATGGCAAACCAGTTAAGTTTAAGACAGATATAATCGACGCATATATCAAAACAATAAGCATAAATCACTATAAGTATATTACTTAAACATACTTATGTACTTAAACTTACTTCCCCCCCTTTAACATGATAAAAAAAAGCTCCTCCGTAGGTGAATATGCACACATACTACATATTTCTCTTCCTTTGCCAACCGTTTAGTTTACGGCTTTCCCGCAAATGAAAAATATATCATGAAGACAAGGTGAGTAACATATAGCATATAATATGATCATGTGTTAAATGAAGAGTAAGTAGCTAACATGTCAACATAAAAATAATGACATGCATATCATAACAATAACTTATATACTTACCAATTGAAGGCAACTAGATATAGACATATTCAATACATAGCATAAAATTACTATTAAATATTGGGTAACAATAATATAAGAGAAGCCAAATAAAAAACTTCTCTCAGATATCCCAATCTCAACATTAAATCATATATCACAGTCTAGCATCGAATCATGAATTATAGTAGAAAAGACAATATGTATATCATTGCAACTAGCCAAAGTCTAAATTTAAACTAAGTAACATAGTTATGAGATAATTAGAAATACCCAAAGTGACTAGTAGTGCTTATTGTAGTGTCACAGTTTATACTAAAAATTGTTAACTTTAAGTCAAAAAGTAGGGCTCAAATTTGCTGTTATATTATGAAAATAATTACAAATAGACCTTAACAAATCTTTATTCAATAAAGTATTGATCATCTTGGGTTAGCTGTAGGGGCCGGATCCCAGCTAGCGGTGGTCCGAAGACACTTAAGTACCGTGTCGCTTAGGCTATTTATGCCTTTTGACAGAAGGGCCCTTTCGGCTTATAACCAAAAGTAATATTAACTTTAAAGAACTTTGATTAAAAGGACTTTAAGCAAATTATATCTTTATACAACATAAAAATCCAGAATCCTAATTCTTGACAAATAAAGTTTACTAAAGGATATAAAGCATATAGACAATTGTGTCATACTAATATAGAAGGAAATTAAAATCATAGTGTGAACTTAAGCTAATTAACTAGTCATGCTGAATAGAAGTAATTAAAAGAAAATTAACTAAGCATGTTAGTATTACATATCACACTTGAAAAAATATATAACAACTTAAGCTATCAATAAGAGATAGTAATAAGACATTGATAAAAATATGCTAGATTCTACAAATGTAGCCATTTTAGGAAGAATCAATTAGCATATTACCAAGATGGCTCAAGTAGCCATATTTATGTTGGTTTAATTGCTTGAAAGATGACCTTTGTAGATTTGCAATCACCAACGTTCTCCCTGGTGCTAAATTCTGACACAAAGTGTTCTACCTACATCATTACGCAGAAATTTGGTATCCAAGATTTGGATCCATATTTGTTAGCTTTTGGTATCCACATAAACTTGTTCATACTAACCAACTGTTTAATATTACACTATTATAAAATGTGTCCTTTCTGTCCACAATAGTGACATGTAGCATGGACATTAGTGTTAGGTGTAGCAGTATGGTGAATATGACTATATGAAGTGGTACATTGTGTCTTGCGTGAATATTTGTAATAAAATACATGATTGTGAGAAGCTTTAGTTTTGCTAGCTTCTTTTAAAATGATCTGCCGTGTGTGACTTTGTGATGAGTCACGTGACTTGTGTTAGATTGAGTCATAGGTTGTATTACCTGTTTTTCAATCTAACCTCTAACTTTTAGAGTTAGCATATAAATTATCATATTTAATAATAAGATCATCAATTCTTTCTGAAGCAATAAAATACTTCTTCTTTTCTAATTCCAATTCCTCCTTAAGATTAACATTTTCTTGAGTTCTTTTCTCAATGCATTCAAGTACCTCATGCAATCTAAGCTCAAGTATGAAAATCTCAGCAGAGTTATCAAAAAAGGAAGTATCCTAACTTCATCCAATAAACAAGTAAGCTTTTCATTATCATGCTGATAAGACTTAATATCTTTTCTAGCTTGCTTATACTTATTTCTAAGCTTCGTGTAATTATCTAAATTATTGAAAGTATAATATAATTTATCATAAGAAAACTCTTCAGATAAAGGACTATTTGTTACCTCGCTTAACATTAAGCATAAACTTGTAGTATGTCGAGGGCTTTCTTTTTCTGAATTGCTAGCTTCACTTTCATGCCTGCTCTTATAAGCAATTTTGAGGCGATTCCATATCTCATGTGATTACAAGAAAGTAAAGATTAGATCAAATACAATTTTATTTAAAGCACAAAACAAAATATATATAGCCTTAGCATTAAGGCTAGCTACTGCTTTTTCTTCCTTCGTGTAGTCATAATAAGGTTTTTAACTACATTGAAAGTAAGAGAAGAAATGATAGTAGGCTTTGTGTAACCATCAATCACTATGGTCCAAAGTTCAAAGTCAAGTGATTTTAAATAAAAACTTATGCGTGTCTTCCAGTAAGTGTAATTCGTACCATCAAATAGGGATGGTCTATTTGTAGACTGGCCTTCACCATTATTGGTGTACAAGGGTCTCAAGGTTGCTATATAAGTATACTAGGAGTTTAAGCCTGTATCAAGATAATCTGCTCTAATACCAATTATAGGAGCAATTGAGATCAGAAACTAATTCAGAGCATACTTACTCTAATACCAATTGTAATTGGTATAAGCAAATAATTCTTGTATATTGAGTAACCCGCTCTGATACCAATTGTACTATCGATATATAAAGTTACACTCTAGAGGGGGGATGAATAGAGTATGCAACAGAATTTAGCAATTAAAAATTTTCTAGCAAGTTAGACTGCTATATATATGTCACATATATAAGTATGTGTCAAAGCTACAATAATAGTCTAACAATTGTGTTGCAGGTATGTTACAGCTAACACAGTATAAGACAAAGTAAAGTAAAGAGAGAGAAGGCAAACGCAAACACATCGATGTATCCTGGTATCCCTCAATGTGAGGACTAATCTAGGTAGGAGGAATCTAGCTCCCAGTTGGAATCCACTATATGAATGGAACACAAGCTTTGATCCGAAGGCTTGCCGATTTCTTACAGACACGAGCTTTGATCCGAAGAGCTCAAAAGACTTCATACGTACATTTGATCCGAAGGGCACGTTGACTTCAAATACTAGAGAGAACTTATCAAACCAAGCTTTTTACAACTCGATCAGACTCCTAAAGCGAAATCGCTTTGGCACTAGAAGGCTGAGAGTTGATCTTGGGAATAGAAAATATTTATAGCTCAGGATAGATAGAGATATGAAAGTGAGTGAATGAGAGTTAATAAGAATATAGAATTCAATATCTATTTATGGGATTTTTTGGAACCGAGTTCGGGAAGAACTCGGTCCTAGTTCAGTCACCTAACATTCATAAATTCGAACGTTAGAGCCAGATCATCCGGAAGAGGCGGCTGACCCGGTTTACTGGTTTGACCCTGATCGAGTTTGACTCGAGTTTGGTCCGAACTCTATTGGTCTATTTCCAGAAAGTTTGGGTCCAGGTTTGGTTTGGTTTAGGCTATTTTGAGTGGACTAGGTTCTGGTTTAATATGGTTTTGAGTTTCTTAGTGCCAACACGAACCCGATGTATATTTTGTCCTAGAGTCAATAAATATAAAATATAGACTCAAATATAAAAGACCAATAGCACTTGATGATGCCAATCTTCTAAAGCATCCGCTGACTTGAAGATGCCTTTTTCCTTGACGACAGTTGTCCAAAGATAGCCAGTTCTGGAAATCTGAATACCTTTCGGGAGCTTCGCCCCCGAACCCCTACGAGGGGCGCTGCCTCCTCAACCTTTGACTGCTGAACGGACAGCTGAAACCCCGAGTGTGAGGCTTCGGATAAGTCGTAGGCGATTGGACAAAATTTTATGGTATAACGCCGTCTTTGGCTCATCATCTTTTCTTTACTGCATATGTCCATTACTTTTCTAGAAATACATGTTAGACGAACAAAGCAATATACAAAAGCAAATATGATAACATATAAGATAAAATATGGAAAATGCTGAGTTTAAGTAGAAGTTACAAGTTACTATAGTGATTGCATGATTATCATAATGTTAAACTTAATCGATTAGCCATATTCAAAAACTCAACTTAAACATTGGGCCAACAACTGTAACTGTTGAGTATATCTTTGAACAAATTTTTTGTAGTATGGATTCGTATGCGAAGCGAAATTGATGTGGTACGATACCATGAAACAGTCAAAATGGTTGGGGATTAATGGTTCACCAATTGGAACAATCATTGAAACGTTAGAATGAACTCATATACAAGTAGATATTTACATTCCTTTAATTCAGTTTCTATACTATGCTTATGTTTCATAGTTGTAACCTCCGTGTCCTAAAATATTTAAATTTCTAGATACTTATTTAGGCTATTAATTTATTTTATGCTAAATGCAATTATTAGTTAAATTTGTCAATTAGATTTGACTTATGATGATTATTAATTAGATATTACTTAAGGTAATTATTTATGTAGATTCTATATAAGATAATTATATTAAATAGTTTTGGTGAATGAGCAATAGATGAAAATTATGATTAAATATTATCTATATGGATTGATAATTTTCTTTGAGGTCTAGACAACATACTATCGTCGATGTTATGGCATAGGCTGGACTTGGCTACGTACTCTTATCCTAAAAAGTGGGAGCGGGTCGTGACAAATTTTCATGGTGGCCCATGCAAGTCCGTTTTCACAAATAGTGAGAACTTGTGGTAGTATATGAGCCTGCGACTAGTGATAAGATTTTAGGAGAAAATGCTCAATTACAAATTATAAGATTGATTTGAATTTAGAAGAATGACTAGGAGGTATACAATAGGAAGGCCTTATTTTAATTTTATTGCTTGGATAGTTAAGAGCGTTACATAGGCTACATGATTAAGATAGGAATAAATATTGAATTTTGAGGTAAACTCTATCGGATGAATTTGAGGAAATTTTAAGTGATTATCTATTATGGTATTTTGATAAGTTATTGTGATCACAGGTGGGTAAACTTGTCGATTGATAAATTATTCTTTGAGCTTAATCAACTGTTGAATATGAGAAATATTAATTTTTGGTGGTTTGAGACATAAATTCTATGTAGTTTGACGAATATAAATTTCTTGCTAAGATGAGGTCTAAAATTTTAGAGAAAGTAATTTTGAGTTAAATAATGATAAGAAATAAACTTGAGATAAGGAGTTGGAGATTTATTGAATTTTTAATTTTGGTCAACACTGTCACGCCCCGGTCCCGCCCGGGCCGCCGCTCCGCCCTGCCCCGCCCCGTACGGCCGGGATTTAACTAACCGGGCACGAATCACCGTGCCTCGGTGCGCCGAACGCGATTGACCGCGCCCGTCCCGCGGGCGCGAGGGAGGAAGGGGAGCTAATCGAATGGCCCGAGTCGAGCTTTCGGGGGACGTGATGCCGCACGGGCCTGGGGTTGCGCCCATGCAAGGCCGTGGTTCGTTGGCTGGCGGTAAGAGTTCTATGCCACAGAGTCGCACAGATTGTCCGAGTGCAGCGGAATCATGAATGTATAGGCGATCGGTAACAGGTTCACTGAGTCGACAATATAGCGGAAGCATGGAAACACAAGTTGGAGTAAAGCAAGCTCTTTTATTCATATTGAAACAAGTGTTACAGGCGGCGTATAGCCGAGATTACAAGTCGCTCGAGCTCTCTCTGAAACATAAAAGTGTGCCAAGTGGCTACATTTATGGATGATATACAGGAATGTTCAGACGATGTTCAGGCGATGTTCAGGCGAGGCGATGTTCAAACATTATGTCTTATATATGTGCTTCAGTTCCGAACACAGCGTTCCAAGGCTCTGAGTTGAACTCCACACCTTAGCACGCACGAGGTAGGCATCCGCACCGAACGAGGTTCTCCCGCACCCTGCAAGCAATCTGGTGGGTTATCAGTACATAAATGCACTGGTGGGGAGGCTACTCGCCCGCTCGACAAATCCAAACACGTAATATAGGTTTCGTGCACAACTATTAAGTTGTCTTTCTAGTTGCCTTATGATCAGTTTCATGCAAGATTTGAATAGCCTAATCCGTGTGGCAGTGCGCCGTACGACATGAGAGAAAACACGGCGAGACTTACCAACTTACCATTTGTCCTTCCCTGTCCAAGGCAAACCAAGTTAATTCAAGTAAAAAAACATGTATAAGCATTCAGGGCAAAGCATATGCAAACACAAGCGTTTCAGTGCGAGATCCCGTTCTGGGCATACGGGTTACAGGAAATATCAGGCGTGTTGTATACTATGATCAAGTGCTCTTTATGCATGAGTGTTGTTATAACAAGATCGTTCAGGTATTCAGTTATTCTCGATGCGATGCAGTGACTCGCACACGGGTAGCCGCTAAGCGAGGATGACTTATCTATATGAACATGAGGTCACTGGCACGGCGCCATATTGGACGGTCTAGTCTCAGTACGGAATGTCGTACGACGCATAGAGCAGGACATTCCAGGGCATTCCGTCCTATAGCAGGCGACTATCAGGAGTTCCGTCCGGATCAGATCGGTGCCAGTGCCCCAGCGACCGTCTGCGAAACTAAAACCTTGTTTCCAAGTTGTCCTGTGACCATGCAAGTCTCTAATCTTCAGGGTCAGGTCAGGTACAGGAACAAGTTCAGGGCAGGATATATATATATATTGAACAAGCTTCATGGAACAAGTTCAAGTCAGGATATATAGATATATATATGTAACTTGTTGAGGCAGGGTCAGGATTACTCTAAATGTAGAGTATCGGCTCCACGAGCCATTTGATTCAGTACAGGACAGTATTGCTCAACGAGCAAGGATTCTTGGATCACAGGATTGGTGCAAGTTCCCTGGTTCAGGAATTGCCTTAGCGACCTAACGGTCCCAGGTATATTCAGGTTTATTCATGCACGGAACGACTATCAAGTAGTCTTCCGAGGAGAACCTAAATGAATGCATGACAAGCAGAGTATTTTACGGTCGGGGCATAGTTATGCAGCAAGCATTGAAACTAGGAAAAACATAAAAGCAGGCAAGCATGCACTTGTATAACTTAAGCATTCAAGTTCGCTCGGGCCCGAAGGTAAGCCGAGCGAAACCGTACGGGGCCTTTCCGAGCGAAGTTATCTAGAGAGTGCAGTATTAGGGAGTGAACAGTGCACTATTGAATATACATTCGTGTCATTCTCCTCAAGGCATAGCGGGTCCAGTTGCACGAGGCATAGGTAACATGCGAGGGTCTGAACATATAAGCAATATTTCATTTCCATGTTCTAGCGACAAGCAGTACAAGTTGGGATTATTCTCTTAGCTAGGTGCGTTGGATTCTTATTAGCATGCAGGGGTGATTCACCTAGCGACTAGCATGTATCCTTCCGTATTTTATATGTGCTGGCTAAGCAAAGACAAGTTCACCGTAGTCACCCACCTTAGCGATGATTCGCCTCGGTAGAGCGATACGTCAAGCGAGCCTCTGAAAGTCCAAGCCGGGATTCCTGTAGGGACAAGTCTGGATATCCTTTGCTTCTCCTTCGAGATAAAGTGGGTCGGGACAGTTGCACTTTCGTCGTTTGAGACGGCAGTCCGCTTGAGCGGAACGGGGTATTACATTATCCACCACTCAGAAAAAGTCTCGTCCTCGAGACTTCCTGAGGGCAAGCCATACTATCGAATTTTGAATCTAACCCAAGCGTAGCTATCGGTACCACTAGATCCATTGGAACACAAAATCCCCTACTCGATGCTTACGTCGTGTCGCGGGTATACTGATTTAGTCTCATTTGCGCCTTGGCGCGGGACAAGTTTCTTAACACGAGGCACGTTTCAATCGATCTTGGATAGCGATCTAAGGCTGAGGCAAACTTATACAAGTCGTTATGCTTGTTCAGGAGAATTTTCACTTGTACTAGCATTTGAGATCAACATATCGCGTGTCTGGATCGTGCACATATTCGAAGCGTCCCTCAAACACATGCATGTCAACCAACTTAGCGATAGCGAAGTCTTAGCACTCGAGTTTCACATTTCTTAAGTCTTGAATCGTGCACATATTCGAAGCGTCCCTCAAACACATGCAGTCAACCAAACTTTGGGATAGTGAAATCGGACAAGCTACTTGCGAAAATTTCAAGGGTTCAATCCAATTCCATATAAATCACCAGGATACTTCCAACGGAGTCAATCAAATCTGATTTCCATATCATTTCCATTTCAACCATAGTATTTGGACTACCGTTAAATACGATCAATCTGATACCGACTAGCGTCCATCCATTTGGGTCAACTTAGCATACGTTACTGTTCCCAAGTCTAACCCTAAATCTTGCTGCCCCAGTTGTGATGCTTTATACAAGCAATATGGTAAAGTCGGTAGCACAGGCTCTTTCACTCGGCATAGGGTCGTCTGCCTAATCACTAGGTCAGCTCACAAGGTCATAGGTACAGGTTCAAGCATATCACGATTTATCGTACAAATTTGTCGCACGATGCTCGTCCCAATTCCTAGGGTCAAACCATTGTTCATTCACAGGGTTATTCTACCCAAGCTCGTTCACTCAGATTTCTAAACATCGAGCACAGATTTACCTACTTTCATTAACACGTTCGTTTTTCACGGGGGACGAGTCCGTTCGATAAAATCCAAAATATATCCAAGTTGCAGGACAAGCCTAGTGGTTTACATATTCTATCCCTCAATTGATAGAATCTTATCCATTTCAAGCCTAGTCCACCAAGCTAAGATTTAATTCTAAACCTTAGATTATTTCTCCAAGTCGTTCAACCTGATTCACGTATTCGTTCTCTATACCATCAAATATGATTTATTCTAGGTTCAAGGCTAACTAATCCATTAAAATATTTTCAATCACTTGCATTCCAAGTTCGTCTTATCCTTTAACCTTTTAATTCCATCCAACTGTAACTCCACCAAGTCAAGTCCGTTTATGCAGTGATTGTAGTTTGTTCTTCCAAACTCCAAGCAGAATCTGTTATCGCTTATATCATTCCCAGAAACCTAATATTTTCTTTGCTTGTATCGATCCATGATATCTTCAAATTATCGATACCAAGTCAAATTTATATTCCGAAGCCAAATATTCACTCTCGGGTTAACTTGTTCGAGCGATAATTTATTCACGTACAATCCATTTGTTTAAATCCGAAATCTCTCGCACGATTCTCCAATTTCCAACAAGTTTTTCTTAACCAAGATATTGGTTTCCATTTTCGAGAGTTTTTATTCGATATAAGCCTTATCATTTATTCAAGTTATTTTCAATATCGTTCAGTCTGACTATCACACGGGTTATGGATCCGTTTGGACGTCTCTAAATGATCCATCCACCACTCGGAACTGAGTCATTCCATCGAGTTCTAATCGGTGCTCGCTTTATCGTTAGTATACTCGCTAACTCGTTCCACAATTTCTAGCACGGTACTCAAGTTCGCCTGATAAAATCTAATCTCAATATATATTCTGGATTGATAGTCATCCAAGCAACTATATTTGAATTTGTCTTTCAACAAGAATTTCGTTCGAGCTATTTCCATAACCAAGCATGATTCGCCTAAGCGATAAATCCGATGAAGTCTATCGATTTTGCAGCTCTAGGTCTTACTTGTATCATTCCTGAACGATATCCAAATCTCGTTTATAACTGGATTGCACCAAAAGGTCTTGGTGCAAGATATTCTACACAACTTAGCCGAAAGGCTGAGTGCATAGCTAACCGTTCGGACAATATTCGTTTTCGCACTAACCAATTGGGTAAACATGTATAGGCATTTCGGGTTGCATATAATGCACGAGTCTAGCACGAATCTAATCCCATAAGGACTAACACAGGATGGCACAAAGGCCCTTGCAACACAATTTTATACAGGCAATCATACCATTCAAATACAATTCTTTGAAAGTATTTAGACTTATTGTTTGGAACATCCCATCGAGGCATTGAGGGAGCGTGTGCACATAACCCACGAACGAGCTTTCCAAAATAGAGATATTAGAAACGAAGTTCAAAGGCGTATAAGCCAGGCTCTGATACCAATATGTCACGCCCCGGTCCCGCCCGGGCAGCCGCTCCGCCCTGCCCTGCCCCGTACGGCCGGGATTTAACTAACCGGGCACGAATCACCGTGCCTCGGTGCGCCGAACGCGATTGACCGCGCCCGTCCCGCGGGCGCGAGGGAGGAAGGGGAGCTAATCGAATGGCCCGAGTCGAGCTTTCGGGGGACGTGATGCCGCACGGGCCTGGGGTTGCGCCCATGCAAGGCCATGGTTCGTTGGCTGGCGGTAAGAGTTCTAAGCCACAGAGTCGCACAGATTGTCCGAGTGCAGCGGAATCATGAATGTATAGGCGATCGGTAACAGGTTCACTGAGTCGACAATATAGAGGAAGCATGGAAACACAAGTTGGAATAAAGCAAGCTCTTTTATTCATATTGAAACAAGTGTTACAGGCGGCGTATAGCCGAGATTACAAGTCGTTCGAGCTTTCTCTGAAACATAAAAGCGTGCCAAGTGGCTACATTAATGGATGATATACAGGAATGTTCAGACGATGTTCAGGCGAGGCGATGTTTAAACATTATGTCTTGTATATGTGCTTCAGTTCCGAACACAGCATTCCAAGGCTCTGAGTTGAACTCCATACCTTAGCACGCACGAGGGAGGCATCCGCACCGAACGAGGTTCTCCCGCACCCTGCAAGCAATCTGGTGGGTTATCAGTACATGAATGCACTGGTGGGGAGGCTACTCGCCCGCTCGACAAATCCAAACACGTAATATAGGTTTCGTGCACAACTATTAAGTTGTCTTTCTAGTTGCCTTAGGATCAGTTTCATGCAAGATTTGAATAGCCTAATCCGTGTGGCAGTGCGCCGTGCGACATGAGAGAAAATACGGTGAGACTTACCAACTTACCATTTGTCCTTCCCTGTCCAAGGCAAACCAAGTTAATTCAAGTAAAAAAATATGTATAAGCATTCAGGGCAAAGCATATGCAAACACAAGCGTTTCAGTGCGAGATCCCGTTCTGGGCGTACGGGTTACAGGAAATATCAGGCGTGTTGTATACTATGATCAAGTGCTCTTTATGCATGAGTGTTGTTATAACAAGATCGTTCAGGTATTCAGTTATTCTCGATGCGATGCAGTGACTCGCACACGGGTAGCCGCTAAGCGAGGATGACTTATCTATATGAACATGAGGTCACTGGCACGGCACCATATTGGACGGTCTAGTCTCAGTACGGAATGTCGTGCGACGCATAGAGCAGGACGTTCCAGGGCATTCCGTCCTATAGCAGGCGACTATCAGGAGTTCCGTCCGGATCAGATCGGTGCCAGTGCCCCAGCGACCGTCTGCGGAACTAAAACCTTGTTTCCAAGTTGTCCTGTGACCATGCAAGTCTCTAATCTTCAGGGTCAGGTCAGGTACAGGAACAAGTTCAGGGCAGGATATATATATTGAACAAGCTTCATGGAACAAGTTCAAGTCAGGATATATATATATATATATATATATGTAACTTGTTGAGGCAGGGTCAGGATTACTCTAAATGTAGAGTATCGGCTCCACGAGCCATTTGATTCAGTACAGGACAGTATTGCTCAACGAGCAGGGATTCTTGGATCACAGGATTGGTGCAAGTTCCCTGGTTCGGGAATTGCCTTAGCGACCTAACGGTCCCAGGTATATTCAGGTTTATTCATGCACGGAACGACTATCAAGTAGTCTTCCGAGGAGAACCTAAATGAATGCATGACAAGCAGAGTATTTCACGGTCAGGGCATAGTTATGCAGCAAGCATTGAAACTAGGAAAAATATAAAAGCAGGCAAGCATGCATTTGTATAACTTAAGCATTCAAGTTCGCTCGGGCCCGAAGGTAAGCCGAGCGAAACCGTACGGGGCCTTTCCGAGCGAAGTTATCTAGAGAGTGCAGTATTAGGGAGTGAACAGTGCACTATTGAATATACGTTCGTGTCATTCTCCTCGAGGTATAGCGGGTCCAGTTGCACGAGGCATAGGTAACATGCGAGGGTCTGAACATATAAGCAATATTTTATTTCCATGTTCTAGCGACAAGCAGTACAAGTTGGGATTATTCCCTTAGCTAGGTGCGTTGGATTCTTATTAGCATGCAGGGGTGATTCACCTAGCGACTAGCATGTATCCTTCCGTATTTTATGTGTGCTGGCTAAGCAAAGACAAGTTCACCGTAGTCACCCACCTTAGCGATGATTCGCCTCGGTAGAGCGATACGTCAAGCGAGCCTCTGAAAGTCCAAGCCGGGATTCCTGTAAGGACAAGTCTGGATATCCTTTGCTTCTCCTTCGAGGCAAAGTGGGTCGGGACAGTTGCACTTTCGTCGTTTGAGACGGCAGTCCGCTTGAGCGGAACGGGGTATTACAAACACAAGGGATTTATTTTGCGAATGTGAAAGCCAAAAGGAAGAATGGATATTTACTCTAGGGAGAATGGCTTATACTTTATCAAGTTAGGGTAGGCGGAGGACCTTGAGAGAGATACAAAATGGCCCATGGACATTTGACGGTAAACTAGTGGCCTTGAGAAGGTGCTATCCGTCCACTAACTTTGAACGGGATCGTTTGGCCATCGTTCCTTTATGGATTATGTTTTCATGGCTCTCACCCAAACTATGGAGCGGTCTAGATATTATGAACCTGGCGAGTGGAATAGGAATCCCTTTACGTCCAGATATTTGCACTTCTAGGAGGGACTGATTATCTTTTGCTAGGGTATTTGTTGAGATTAAAGTGGCAGACATGCTCCCTAATAAACTGGAGATAGAGCTTCCAATAGGAGAAACAATCTTCCAAAAAGTTGAGTATGAATGGGTCCCTCCATGCTTTCACTTCTATCGTAGCTTTGGTTATACCATCTCCCAATGCCCGAATGGTGGAGCCCCTCCAAAAGTCATTATCCAAGATTCTCGTCCTAATCAAGAGATACTAACACCAATAACTGCCACATGAACTAATACTGTTCGCTCGAGCTCATAGGGAGAGGAAGTAGTCATAACTGCAAAACTAAGGAACATGGACATAGATGAGCCGATCTTAAATGAGCTCCTCCCCCAATCATCTCTACTGGGGAAGAGGATGGAAGTAGAGAATGAGAAAAAAGAGAGTGGGTGAAAGAAAAGAGGCACAAGAAGTAGTGGTAGTGTTTGGACCTAACAAGCAACAAGAGGAAGAAAATTCTAGCTGGTTATCTTTAGAGCTAAGGTTGTTAGCCAAGAAAGAGATCATGGTAGAGTAAGACAGAGACTGGCAGGTTGAGAAACGCTTTGTATTGTGAAAATGTGAACATATATTCCCATGCTACAGGCAAAGAGGACGGGCACCACGATGAGCCGTAAACTAGTCAGGTACCATTGGCCTACACTAATCCCATTTGGCAGGCCAAAATTGAAGCTAAAGCGAGAGGAGGTAAAGCTACTAACCCTCAACATGATGGACCCTCTCCCCCTTAGAGAGAGTCTGTGTGTTAATAAGGGAATCAACCATCATAATTTATGATAAATTTTACATTGAATATGAGAGTGGCAAATTTGATAGGTAGATAGAGGGATATTATGGAGTATACGAGGAAGTCCAGGTGTTCTATTATCAATATTCTGGAGTCAAAATTTAGATTGAGTACTAAGATCATTAGGCGAACCCCGTCGCACTAGGCCTCTGCCCATAACCTAGAATGTGGCAGTATGGCTCGCATTTGGGTGATGTGGGATACTAGGGTTTGGTAAGAAAATATGGTTCAATGCTCTGACCAACTTATCACCATTAATTTTACCAATAAAGGGGGTCTCCAAATTTTTGTGGGAGCAGTGTACGGACATAATGATCGTATCAAGAGGCTTGGCCTATGGAGATATCACTTCTACTAGTACTCATATTTGGGATAGATGACCATGGTGGTCATGGAAGACTTCAATGTTGTCCTATATGCTAATGAGAAGAGGAGTGGTCGACCGGTTCAGCAAGTGATTCACGTAGAATTTTAACAATGCTTCTTAGACTCTGGACTTAGGTGTATGGCCAAAAAATGTCACATCTGAACCTGGAACAACCGGGCTATTTACAAATGTATCGTTTTCTAGCTGGATCGTATACTATGCAATGGGAGGTAGATGGATATGTTCCAACTGTGCCGGGCAGAATGCTTGTCCCCAGGTACCAGTGACCATTCCCCTATTGTCATCAGAGTTTGAAGTCATCAGAGGGAGGCCTTTCATATTTTGTAATGCCTGGATCCACATGGAGGGCTATTAGGAGGAGGTTAAGCACGGTTGGGGGAGGGAGGTGCATGGGACTGCTCAGATATGGAGATAGATGCACTAAATTCTTCCATGCTACGATTATAGCTAGGCAAAATTGCAATGTCATTCATGGGCTGCTAGACCATCATGGAGTGCTTATTACTGGGGTTGATGGTATTCGAGATAATGCAGTCCGTTTCTACCAGAACCTTTACCACCAAAACTCATATCTGACCAATTTTCCTTACTTTGTTTTCAATAAACTGGTCTCTAGGCAGGGTACCTATGTTCCGAGGGCCCCTTTGTCAGTGGAGGAGATTGAAGTCTTTGTGAAAAATATGGATCCTAACAAATTGCCTGGACCTGATGGTTTTAGGGCTACCTTCTTTAAGGAACAGTAGGATATGATCAAGGAGGATGTGCTAGGAGCGACGAGGGAGTTCTATAATATTAGTAGGCTACTTAAAGATCTTAACCATACTTTTTGGTGCTAATTGCTAAGGTTGAGGGGGCGACTACGTTGGGAGACTGCATGCCTATTGTGTGCTGTAACTTGGTATATAAGATAATCACCCACCTTATGTGTTTTTGGATGAGGGATGTCATGCATGAGCTTATCTCGCCTAATCAGACAAAATTTATCAAAGGCCACACTATATCAAAAAACTGCCTGCTGGCTCACGAGCTGGTGAGGGACTTTAACAAACAAAGGGGCAACAAAGCATAAAAGAATATGACATGGTCAACTGGGATTTTCTATGCCACATTATGCTAGGTATGGGGTTTGATAGTTGGTGGATAGATAGGGTGAGATAGTGTATATGTTCGTCATCTTTCTCCATTGTGGTTAGGGCCAAGCCGGAGGGTTTTTTTGGCAATAACAGAGGGGACCCCTATATCCGTACTTGTTTGTGATAGTGACGGAGTTCCTCACCTGTCTACTAGATGATATGGTTGTGGAGGGACTGATTACACCCCTTTTTTGAAAGACAGATCATGCGGTCTCCCACCTTATATATGCTGATGACCTACTTGTATTCGTGGGGCCTTCAAACATCTCCCTCGACACTCTAAAGGGCATCCTGGATACTTTTGAGAGCTGGTCGAGACTGCAACTTAACAGAAACAAGAGCCAGATGCTCATGAATTGCACATGCGGGAACATAAAAGTTTGGCTTGATAAGATAGGCATATCAGAAGGGTCGCTTCCTGTCAAGTATTTGGGCCTCCCCTTTTCCATTAAATATGCCTCTGATGCGGATTACGACGGTCTCCTCAATTATGTGCAATCGAGACTTGAGGGATGGCATGGCAGATCTTGTCCTTTGGGGATAGGATTAAACTTCTCAGAGTCATCATCTCGATGGTGACTATGTATTGGCTGCAGTCCATTATTCTTTCCAAGGGTACCATCAGGAAGATTGAACGCATGTGTGCAAACTTTCTGTGGAGGGGGGAATGATGCTATAAGTTGGGAGAAATTGTGTCAGCCAAAAAAGGAGGAAGGTGTTGGCATCAGATCTCTGTCCCTTCTCAGAGAAATTTCCCTCCTCAAACTATTCTGCAGATTCATTAACGAATAGTCCATCTGGCTGACTCGATTAAGGGAAGATATTTTCCTAAAGGAAACTTTTGGTCGACCAGTAGCAATAACAACTACTTCGTCACGGTAAAATTATTGTTGGCTACGAGGTGCAGGGCTAGGTACAAGCTCTCTAGGTTATATGATCTGGGGCACAAACCAGTATTTGGCATGACCTGTAGATCAATCACTCCAGCTTGATCGAGAATGAGGGATGGCATGTCTATGAGCTGATGGGATCTACTGAAATGGTGAGCAGCCTTATTCTGGAAGGGAAGTGGAAGCTTCAGGGATGTTTCATCGAGGCTACCCATATGGAAGATATCCATAAGGTAGAGATTGATAGACAGGGGATAGAGGACTATTGGGTGTGGAAGGATATGGAGAAAGGCACTTTCAACTTTCGGACAATAGTTAACCAGATTAGGACATTATATGAGGAGGTCAATTGGTTAGAGTTGGTATGGATGAAAGGGATGGAAATCAAGAATTACATGTGTCTCTATAAAATGATCAAGAATAGACTCCTTATGAGGGACAGGCTTGCCATGTTCGGCATTCCCTGTGAGAATATGAAGTGTTACTTATGTGACAAGGCAGATGAATCTATGGATCATCTATTTTTTTCTTGCGACTTGGTTTGGGACATATAGAGCACCCAGAGAACTAGGTTTGGGCTCACTGTTGTGCAAAACATAGACCTTTCCTCTGTTATAGAAGAAGTTAAAGCTCATAAAAGCAGCGGAGCGAGTGACTATTGCCATCTACGAATTAGCTTTGGGGCGGTGGTTTGGCATATTTGGAGGAAACATAATCGGCGTATCTTCGAGAGTCTTTCCCTCATTAATATAGATGTACAAAGGAATATACAAGTAGACATAGATATATTAGACCCTAGATGAGCATTTTATAATCAGGGCTAGATTAAAGTTGAAATCTTCGTGTTTATCTATAAAGTTTACCCTTCTTCGAAATATATATATATATATATATATATATATATATATATATATATATATTTATATATATATATATATATATTGGAAATGGTAATTCTACTAATAACTTCTCAATTACAAATATCATCCTGACTCAGGCCCCCTATTTATCATAACCAGTACATCATGCTCAATATTATGGATAATTCCTATATTAGGAAATGTCAAGCCTTCGAAAATACGCTTTTGCGTTCACACCAGACGTGTCATAATATGGAAGATAGCCTTATATGCACTTCAGAGTACCATGATACTCCTCTTCCTCTTGAACTGCAGATCAACTCTATAATGCCCTTATTCCCCAAATACGCAGCTACAGCTTCATGCACTGGTATTCCATATAAGCCATAAAGTGGAACAACAGAAGAATATGTGGTTCAACGACTCTGCAATTCCTCCATATAAGATGTATCCCTGTCCTTCCTTAGTAATGCCGAATCTGGCAAGCTTGTCAAGAATTAGCAGACGGTTGAGGCAAACCTTATACATACACAGTTGTAATTAACGACTGAGCCCCTTCGTCCAGATGAAGTCGAACCTCGGCACACGCGGGTGCTTCTCTATAATACTCTTATATGCAGCTCTGTGTTCAAACCTGTCATTCTTCGACCCATCCCAACTCCAAGTATCCTCCGAAAGTGTGCTACCAAGATGCACTAAAGCGATCACCTCAGCGAACTGTCTGGCGATACTATGCTACCCTGGGCACCATTTTCCCTGGCATATAATATGGCATACTCGTTCCCCTCGTTGGCTCATGGAAAAAATACTCCATCCTACCGTCTCCACGAGGCTCTGGTGATCAAGCTAAGGGTCAAGCCATAGGCTCGTAGCTTCTCCATCCTTAATAGTACGGGAAACTTCCTTCTTAAGTAGATGACGATATTAGAGTATGTATTTGAACACGACAGAGTCATTGTTGTTAACTTGTCGAGTCCAAAAATTATCATCGTGTAAGTACTTGTTTGCCATCCACTTGGCCTACATGGAATCCATCATAATGAACCTTCATTCTAGCTTCATCCTTGACACGTCCTGAAGAACTCGCAATGATTGTTACTCCACTCCTCCTTCTTCCTTAGGCTGACATAGCGTCTCCCACCCAATCACATGCATACCTCCTTGCCAAATGAGATTGGCACAAACCTTCTCAATCTTGTGAATAGTGGCTATTGGCAGCATAATAGTTTGTAAGCAATACATAACAATGTTGGTGATTACCAAATGTACTAACTCAATACGACCGCCAAAGGACTAACATTGTGCATGCCACTCCTCTACTAGCCTCTGTGCATACTCAACTAGCTTCTGACAATCAGTGTCTATGACATAATTAATAGACAAAGAAATTCGCAAATATTTGACTGGCAACTCTTTCTGTTCCACCCTGACCAGAAACGCTCTCTCCTCTTTGTTAGGACACTGAGAACTAAAATATGCTTTGCTTTTGTCTCTATTTAGATGCAGTCTACTATGCTTGCCGAAGTGTCACGCCCCAGTCCCAAAATACATAGGACTAGGAATACATAAGCATGCCAGCCGTATGTATATGGCAACTCCAATATATGGATACCATAATACACATGTACGCTGTAATATGAATATAAACTCATATGTGGTATATATATAGTGTCACAAGTCACATATGTACTAATCTCATCCACACAACAAGTCATAGAAAAGAAATAACTAAACTAGAATAATGAGTCTGAATAGTCCAAAATAATAGTCGGGTGGAGATAAATCCACTGCCAATGACTATATCAATACTAAAATAAGGGAGAAGGGTAAATTTCCAATATAAATAAGATGATGATATAAGGTATCAGCGAAGCGATCCATCGCTAGAGATAATCAAGGATGCTCAGAAGGTAAGACCTCCTCGAAAGAGATAAGTAGTAAGCCCCGATCCATGCTTCTACGAATAGTCATGAACATCTACACTTGGAAAGGGACCAGGTCTTCAGAGGGACATAACAAGATACATAGAAGTATGCCAATTTAAATACAGTAAACATGCATAATAGGTAGAAAATATATAAGTACGCTGTACAAGATAATCTATATGAATGCAAATGAGGACAACTTTTTGACGTATAGGCACGGGTAGGCTACTCTATCTAATCTCATAACTCACACACACGTCAGGAACATCATCAGCCGATATATCGCGGGGGTAGCGACCCTCGTGACACCATCAATTGACATACCGTGGGGGTAGCGACCATCGGACATGACTACTATAGTGCATGCTAGTTACTATGGTTCACCAGAGTGGTTAAAGCCCATACGCCTACTGATTGTCCTCTCATGATACTAAGTGTCATGTGTGTGTCAACATATCTAATATATATAGTAATAACTGAAAGAAACTGCACATGCAATGAATATACAAAAATGTAATGAATATACAGAAATATAATAAGCATACAAAGTACTATAAACAATTTGGTAAGATATCTTGCCTGGCAAGGGAGCTGCAAGGTGTAACGTCCAGGAGTCAAGCACACATGATCAGAAACTGCGGCCTCAGAATGAACGTCTTTGGATGCTGAAATAAATATCACCAACATTCCCAGAATAAGCGAGATAGCTAGAAAATACTACCCTTTCGTCCAATTTGGATACAGGAACAAAACGGTAATTTTGGGTCAAAGCGGGGTCCACCTGTGGCCCACTTTGTACCAAAAAGCGTGTCAGGTTAAAGGTCTCTAAAAGGGACAAATTAGAGGTCAAACCAATTCTAAATGTTAATACGAACTCAACGGTACGTACAACTTTGGATTCCGATGAGCCGAACAAAAATTTGCCCAAAAAATCAACCGTAGGGCCCGCAAATAGGCAGCTTGGTCAACTATCTCAGAATTGCATAAAACTTGGGTCACAGGACCAGCGCGATACAATGAGTCTAATGGCACAAGTTTTATCGCGTTCTGACGAGCGTACACTAAATGGCGCGATATTTTACAAAAGTCGCGATACGGAGACTTTTCGCGGATACGGACTGATTCTGACGCGCACACGCGTCCGAATCAGTTTCTGTGGAAGCCCACACATATGGGTATATCGTGCACACCTTTTGGTGCACTTGGTACACGATGGGGCGGTCCCGTTTGGCGGGGCGCGCTCCGTATCACAAATTTTAAAGTTTACAAAAGCAGGTTTTTCTGGATTTTTAATCTGATTAAAATCAGCATACAACAATAATTAAAATATTATAATTAAAAAAATTAATCTCGGTTAGGTGGTCTTCAAATAGCAAGAAGAAAATCTAAATTTGGATCTCTGTGGTAGGAGATACGAGTCCTTGAACATGGGTCGATTGGGCAGTTTTTTGCAGTTCAAAAATATATTTTTTCCTCGATTTGGCGTCAATTTTTACCTAGAATTTAGTGTTGAACGATGGGAACTAATCAACGAAATTTAGAGAGGGATAGGTGTAGATCATACCAGTGAAGACGGGATCGAATTTGGTTGAGCGAGGAGGCAGAAATCTACGCGGGATGGAAGGTTCATCGCTGTAGTTCTCTGCACGGTGCGCGCGGGTGACGCGGATGTGCGACCGCGGCGGCGATGCTGAGCTCCTCTGGCGGCGGCGGAGTCGAGGAGGTGGTCGGTGGCGGGTTTAGAGTGGAGATAGATTTGGGTTAGGGTTTAGGGTTTCTAATATATATATATATATATATATATATATATATATATATATATATATATATATATATATATATATATATATATATATATATATATATGTGAGAGCATGGGGGGGAGGAAATAACAGTGGGGCTAGCGGGTTTGGACTTGGGCTAGCGGATTTGGGTTAGTTTATAGGGTTTGGGGTTTTTTTTTTCTCTTTTTCTTTTCTTTTCTTTTCCTTTTCTTTTCTTTTTTATTTCTTTTCTTTTCCTATTTTTTTTCTTATTAATTATTATTATTATTATTATTATTATTATTATTATTATTATTATTACAAACATTATTATTATTATTATTATACTATTTATATATATATATATATATTTTGAGGTATAACAAATTCAGAAAATAATATACCCAAATAAATTCTAAAAAAATCTATCCTCTTCTGCAAATATTCCTAAAATAAAATAATAGGAATTTGTGCAATAATTCTTAATGATTAATTATCTAGGTACTTACATCAATAATATATATTATCTAATTAACTAAAAAATAATATGGATAAATTAAATAACTAATTAATTAAATAATATTTAAAAATATGGGGTTTTACATTCTACCCAACTTACAAAAAATTTGTCCTCAAAATTTACAATAACCCATATTCATAATAATCACTATATCTATTACACTTTATTGCTATCTAGCAGTGCTTCCTAAGAGTCGTGGTCTGTCATTCTAACACTTCTCATTTATTGTCCATACACTATCCTATTATCCTCTAACTCGTCTACACTACCCCACTTACAAGAGTTATACTAGTAGTCACAGTCTCTTGTGGCTATTGTCTAGGTTGTAAGACAAATTTATTTATTGGGTCGAGAATCTTGGGATCCCTGTCTGGAATCTCACATCCATGATTTTTTTTGTAACCATCAAGTATCGTAGTCTAATACTGCCATGCCACCTAACCAGTATGTCTGCAAATACTTCGACTACTCTACTATAACGGTCTAGTTGCAGCTGTCGCTACGTCGCCAGCGAATTATCATAGTTGTCAGTTCGTAACAAGTGCCTTCAACTCTTTCCTAGGCTTAGTCTAAGTTTTAGGGCAACAATTAAGGTCTTGACTAACTTATAAAACTATTAGAAGTATAAACTAATTCAATAATCCAACTAATTCCTATTAGACTAAGGGATGCTATACATGGTTTTTAAAATGATAAGAGGATACAGATATTGCTATAGTGCATATACATAAGGGTTATCATTATGTACTCATCTTTTAGTTATTAACCATTACTAACACATTTGTGTTTTTAACTAACAAAATAAGGGTGAGGTTGAAGTAATTCAAACAATTCGTAATGGCACGATAAGATACAACTATGATAGGAAGAGTTAAGCACGATATAAGGGATAGAGAAGGAATAAAAGATGAGCCACCCAAGGGGGCGAGATGGTGATAGGAGGAGAATACTACTACTGCTACACGTGTCATCCATTAGCTTCGTGGATATGCCATTCAGTTAGGATATTAACATATCCTCATAACTGCTAAACTACCTTATATATATAATTCTATGGCTATTATGCACCTAAGATCCCGTGTCATAAAGGGGGTCATGAGTATGAAATGACACATATAACTAAGGTCGTACCTGTATCTACGACTTCCTGTGCTTGCGCTCTCTTGTTTGTCATCATGAGTGCTTGTCCTATGGGGTATATCTAGTACTATCCGTGTATCAAACTTATACTAAGCACGAACGTTCATCTTTCCGAAATAGGGGAAGATAAAAAACAATAATAAAGAATTTAAGGAGGAGGTGATAGAATACAAGTACGAGATTCAAATGGATTAGAGAATTCAAAAGGGAGTTGCCAAGACAGTTGTGGATTAAAATCTTATTTTGGTAAATTCCTATATGCATATTCATATTAGTATAGTTATGTACCTGACACGATATGCTCTGACCAGTCTAGAGGGCAAGTATATTCGTCTAACAAGTTGAGTCAACTATATCTCAATCCAAGTAAAGTAGTGATATGAAGAGCGAACCAAGCGCACTACGATTGATCAGACCATAATACACCGATTCTGATTTAGATAATGTATTAGTGTGGGCCCCCAATAATATATATATCATGAACAAGCTCAATAAAAGAATAAGCTTGCAAAACTAGGCTATAATAGCAGCATAAGTCGAGGTAGTACAAAAAATATATATAAGTACGCTTGATTATGATGGAGGAAGGTACAGAATAATTTAAGTTCACTAAGAAGACTGGTGTTGTGCCTCTACAGTTGCCACACTAAAGTTCTATAGTCTAGATAAATACTATCTTCTTATACAAGCATATAGTTGGCGTCATTCATTTATATTTTATTAATGGGTGAAAAGACTATGTGATACTAGGTTATGAGGCATACTATCCAACTTAGAAAAATTTAACTAATAGTGTTATTAAACATTAGAGTGGATATACCTAGTATAAGTCATCTTCCTAACCCCTATCAAGCACGAAAGAAAAGATAAGATTGAGTTGAGAAGGGATCAAGCAAGATGCAATACAAGCAATCAAATGAGAATGCGAAACAATCAAGGGAGGTGATTAAGTAAATGGATGAGATCCAATATTCTAATCCTATGGGCAGTCTTGTTTGGTACAGTGACGTAACCGAGACAATATGCTCTCGACCTGCATGGGCCACCACAAAAATATGTCACGCCCCAGTCCCAAAATACGTAGGACTAGAAAAACGTAAGCATGCCAGCCGTATGTAAATGACAACTCCAATATATGGATACCATAATACACACGTACGCTGTAATATGAATATAAACTCACATGTGGTATATATATAGTGTCACAAGTCACAGATGTACTAATCTCATTCACACAACAAGTTATAGAAAAAAAAAACTAAACTAGAATAATGAGTCTGAATAATCCAAAATAATAGTCGGGTGGAGACAAATCCACTGCCAATGACTATATCAATACTAAAATAAGGGAGAAAGGTAAATCTCCAATATAAATAAGATGATGATATAAGATATCAGCGAAGCGATCCATCGCTAGAGATAATCAAGGATGCTCAAAAGGTAAGACCTCCTCGGAAGAGATAAGTAGTAAGTCCCAATCCGTGCTCCTGCGAATAGTCATGAACATCTACACCTGGAAAGGAATCAGGTCCTCAGAGGGACGTAACAAGATACATAGAAGTATGCCAATTTGAATACAATAAACATGCATAATAGGTAGAAAATATATAAGTATGCTGTACAAAATAATCTATATGAATGCAAATGAGGAGAACTTTTTGACGAATGGGCACGGATAGGCTACTCTATCTAATCTCACAACTCTCACACACGTCAGGAACATCATCAGCCGACATATCGCGGGGGTAGCGACCCTCGTGACACCATCAATTGAATACCGTGAGGGTAGTGACCATCGTAGATAACTACCATAGTGCGTGCTAGTTACTACGGTTCACCAGAGTGGTTAAAGCCCATACGCCTACTGATTGTCCTCTCATGATACTAAGTGTTATGTGTGTGTCAACATATCTAATATATAGTAATGACTGAAAGAAACTACACATGCAATAAATATACAGAATGCAATAAATATACAAAAATATAATAAGCATGCAAAGTACTGTAAATAATTTGGCAAGGTATCTTGCCTGGCAAGGGAGCTGCAAGGTGTAAATCCAAGAGTCAAGCACACAGGATCAAAAATTACGACCTCAGAATGAACGTCTTCAGATGCTGAAATAAACATGACCAACGTTCCCAGAATAAGCAAGATAGCTAGAAAATACTACCCTTTCGTCCAATTTGGACACAGGGGCAAAACGGTAAATGGCACGGTACATTGAGTCCAATGGTACAAGTTTTGTCATATTCTGACGAGCGTACACTAAATGGCACGGTATTTTGCAAAAGTCACGATACGGGGACTTTTTGCGGATACGGGTTAATTTCGACGCGCACACGCGTCCGAATCAGTTTTCGCGAAAGCCCACATGTCTGGGTAAATCGTGTGCACCTTTCGGTGTACTTGGTACATGACGGGGCGGTCCCATTTGGCGGGGCGTGCTCCATATCACAAATTTTGAAGTTTGCGAAAACAGGTTTTTTCGGATTTTTAATCTGATTAAACTCAGCATACAGCAATAATTAAAATATTATAATTAATAAAAATTAATCTCGGTTAGGTGGTCTTCACATAGCAAGAAGAAAATATAAATTTGGATCTCTGTGGTAGGAGATACGAGTCCTTGAACATGGGTCGATGGGACAGTTTTTTGCAGTTCAAAAATGTTGTTTTTTTCTCGACTTGGTATCGATTTTTACCTAGGGTTTAGTGCTGAACGATGGAAACTAATCTACGAAATTTAGAGAGGGATAGGTGGGGATCATACCGGTGAAGACGGGATCGAATTTGGTTGAGCGAGGAGGCAGAAATCTACGCGGGAAGAAAGGTTCGTCGCTGTAGTTATCTACACGGCGCGCACGGGTGACGCGGATGTGCGGACGCGGCGGCGATGCTGGGCTCCTCCTGCGGCAGCGGAGTCGAGGAGGTGGTCGGCGGCGGGTTTAGATTGGATATAGATTAGGGTTAGGGTTTAGGGTTTCTAATATATATATATATATATATATATATATATATATATATATATATATATATATATATATATATATATATATATATATATATATATATATATATATGAGAGCAGGGGGGTTCTTTCTCTCGCGTGGGGGGGGGGGGGGTGGGTAAATAGCAGCGGGGCTAGCGGGTTTGGGTTAGTTTATAGGGTTTTGGGTTTTGTTTTGTCTTTTTTTTCTTTTTTCTTTTTCTTTTCTTTTCCTTTTCTTTTCTTTTGTTTTCTTTTTCATTTCTTTTCTTTTCCTATTTCTTTTTCTTATTAATTATTATTACTACTACTACTACTACTACTACTACTACTACTAATATTATTATTATTATTATTATTATTATTATTATTATTATTATTATTACAAACATTATTATTATTATACTATTTATTTATTTATATATATATTTAAGGTATAACAAATTCAGAAAATAATATACCCAAATAAATTCTAAAAAAATCTATCCCTTTTCTGCAAATATTCCTAAAATAAAATAATAGGACTTTGTGCAACAATTCTTAATGATTAATTATCTAGGTACTTACATCAATAATATATATTATCTAATTAACTACAAAATAATATGGATAAATTAAATAACTGATTAATTAAATAATATTTAAAAATATGGGATTTTACACGAAGACCTCCATAATGCGGGCTAACTCCACCAAACTGTCAGTAGTAGGGGACAGAAACACGAGCAAATCGTCATCATATATAAGATATGATATATGATGTAGTACCATCTTCTGCAAAGGGATGATCTTTCTTCTGAACATAGTGGAATCTATGAGGCAGGTAAAGTATTCCATCACCAACATAAAAAGATATGGCAAGAGAGGGTCCTCCTGATAAATACCTATATTGCTTTTAATGAACCCATATGGTTGACCTTGGATGAGGATATAAAAAGAAATCCCATAGAAAGCATAATATGACATAAAAACTCCCTATTGACAGTATCATACGCTTTTCGAAGATCCAACTTGATACAAACTTTCTTTCCTCCTGGCCGATTAAAGTCCCAGACCATCTCATGCGCCATAAGGTTATTATCAACTATGGCTCTTCCTTTGATGAACACAACTTGATTTAGCGACACCAGCTCTGACATAATTCTCTCCATCCGCCGGCACATGAGATGAGTGATCAATTTGTACAAATAATTGCAACATACGATCAGCCGAAAATCTGTGAGAGATATACCCCCTCCTTCTTTGGTATCAATGTAAAATGTGTGGTTTAGCACTTTCAGCAATCTTCCATTGATGAAGAAATCTCAAATTACCTTAAGTACTTGGTGTATGATTTGCCCCAATGTTTTTTGTAAAACATGCTACCGAATCCATCAGGGCCTGGTGCCTTGTTAGGATCTCCCTTCATGACGATCGCCTCTACCTCCTTTATCTCAACTGGTGCTAGTAGCATAGCATTGCCGAACGGAGTAACCAGACGCTAGCAAATCACCTCAGGGAATATATTAGTCTAATCTTGTTGATTGAATAAGTCAAGAGTTATACCTGATTGCTTCTTCCTGTAGAGAAGATGGGGAAACCACCTCACTATCGTCCCAGCCAATAAGTTTGCCAATGTGGTTACGATGTTGTCGCATCCATACTACTTCATAGAAAAACTTGGAACATTTGTCACCTTCCCGTAACCAGGAATATTTTGCCTGCTACGCCAGCTCCACCTCCTCCTGAGTCTGAAGGCTATTAACCTCCTTAATAAGTAGTTTTTCTTCAAAAGCTAGAGTCTCATTATGTATATCGGTTTTGAGTCGGGTCTGGACACTTCGAAGCTTGTCCTCAATCTCAGGAAGCTTATTCGGCGGCTTATCCTTGTACCATTGCTTGAGGGACGCTTTAACCCGCTTGAGAAGGCTGACTAATAAGTAGTTTTTCTTCAAAAGCTACCGCCTCATCAAAACCCTCCATAATATGCCATTTATTATTATATTTGAAAGGTGGAGACCTGTGACATTCTCTGTCTTAAAATCGAACCCAAAGTGGGGAGTGGTCACTGGTCCCCGCCGCTGTGCCCTCCACTACTAGATTATCCTGATTACCCAGTACCCTATCTAGTTGGCATGCAACCTGCTTCCGCACAGCTTTGTTATTCCATGTCCAAATATGACATATTCTGTCCATATTTTGTAGATCCGATTGGAGCAAGCATTGCTGGAAGTCATGGAGAATATTGTCAGGCACCCTCTAGCCTCCAACATTTTCATGCTTATACAACAACGCATTGAAGTCACCTATGAGCAATATGGGCAACTTATACTGGATCCCAGCAAGGGTACTAATATGTATAATCTCCCGCCATAGTCCCTCACGCCTTTTTTTGTCATTATGGCCATATTCTGCCGTACATGAACCAAAGTCCACCCCGGTTGGAGAATAAGATCACAATGCACTAGTCAGAGAAGTGAAATACTTGACCCTCCCAATACCTACTATCCCATCGAACCCAGATACGAGCCATATTGAAGAGTTGAATATTATGAACTTGCTCCCAATGAGAGAATGCCCTTCTGGAAAGCATCCTTTCCGATTTGATTTTTGTTCCTAATAATGTACATATGCTAGCTTAGCCCTTCCGCACAACCTCGCAAATCGTTTTCCATCTCCCAGAGCGCATGCCCCCTCGGACATTCCAGGTGATCACACACTACTAAAAATTGCGGGATTAGCGACATTTTTTAGCGACGTCAAGTAATACGTCGCTAATATTGAAGATATCAGCGACTCCAAAGAATAAGGTCGCTAAATGTCGCTGTTTGGCAATATTTAGCGATGTTTAGCGACTATAGTTCAGTTTTTAAAGAATAGTCGCTATAAGTTATCTAAGTTCGCTAAACGTCGCTGAATTTTACAATTTAGCGACGTTTAGCGACGTATTTAGCGACATTATATTTAGCGACGTATAGACGTCGCTGAATTTTATAATTTAGCGACCTTTAGCGACGTATTTAGCAACGTTATTCTTTTAAATATTTATCGACGTCGTTAGCGACGTCTACAACGTCGCAAAATATATCTTTTAGCGACATCGTTAGTTGACGTCGCTAAACGTCGCTAAAATTTTAATAATTAGGGATCGATTCCGATTTCCCCCTTCTGTCAAAATTTTTCAAAATTTCGAAATACGCGTTCCCCCTTCTCTCCGGTGACCGACGACCGGCGTCCTCCACAGCAGCATACTCCGACGTCTCCCTCCTCCTCCTCCTCTAGTAAACCCTAACTCTCTCTATCTCTCTCTCTCTCATAGGACATGACATGATACTGACACAGATACGACATACACACACGTGACAGACCACAGTAGTAGCACTGTGAAGTAAGGAAGGGGGAATTTGTGTTTAGTTGGTTGGGGATGGTACTCAAGTGGTGGAGTTATTACAGCAAGTTGGGGACTGAGAATGACCAGAGCAGTAGCAGAAACTACTGAGGAATTATCAAAGAGGAGAACAACAACAGCAGTATCAGTTGAGGGTAATTGAGGAGGGTGCCTCACTTCATCAGAGTGCTTACCCAGGACTAAGGTAGTGAGAAAATAGTTTGGTGTTCAGTGAGAGTATTATGAGAGGTTGAAGACTTGTGAATTTCTGGATTGTGTACATCTGTGTGACTGTGTGTATACTGAAGACTTGTGCCTGTGTGTGTGTGAGCTTAGACATGTATACTTAAGTATTAAAGTCTTAGTGTGATATGAAGGGGAGTGGGAATATGCAGCAATATGGTTTACAGAGTTGGGAGGTGTGTATCAACAAGCATGTGTTTACAGAGTTGGGAGGTGTGTATCAACAAGCATGTGTGTGTGTGTTTAGTGAATGCTAGTATAAGTTAATGAGTAGGTTGACACATGATGATGGTATCGGTAGAAGGTTGAGTGATATCTTAGTGGTTTATAGAGTTGGGAGGTGTGAATATATTCCATTCGTGATGGTATCAGTAAAAGGTTGAGTGACTTAAGAAAACCAAAATCATCTTTTGTTACAGAAGTTAAATACAAAATCATTCTGTTTGTCCAAAAGTAGGACACAAAAGGAATTCGGAGCACAGTGCTGCGCGCACATATGGTATATAGATGCGAATATATATCGGATTCACTCATTTCTCTTTTATTTATATAGAAGTAGAGGCATGACCACTTATTGACTTCTATGGAGGTAGGATGGAGGGTGCTTTTTGAAAAGTAGAAGCAAAACCAACCAATAACATATTTAAAGTTAACTCTCTTTCTTAAATTTTTTTTAATTCACTGTGATAGAGAGAGATTTGTATACATAGATCTTTTTTACACTATGGATATAGCTACGCATTCAACCATAATCTTAGTATTTAATGAAATAAATTTCCATATACTATTTTTACACATTTTCTCATATATGGCACAATAACAAACCATACAAAATGACTTTATTTGATTATTCCAATAAGGAGCACATAGATGCAGGTAAGGATTGGATTATACTCCCATACTCATTTATCTTACATTTATAGATTGCGTAGATTGGAGCATTACACCAAATTAATTCAGATGGGAACCCAATTGGCTTCATTAGAACACCTTAACATCCCTAAGATATATTTGTTACAGAAGTTCAGTAGCTTATGGAAGCAGACGGGATGCTGCTGCTTCTGCTTTTTTGAAAACCAGAAGCAAAACAAAACCAAGCCTAATTTGGTCTATAACCTTAGTCATGTTGTGTTCCATTTTGAGTCTAGGTTTGTGGATGAACGAAACATGGAAGACCACATCTCACAATTAAGATGGATAGCTGTAGTAGAGATCAATTTTTGGTTTGAGGTCAAGAATGACAGTGCAACTTGGCATTATAAGACCATCACATCCTACTTCATTACAAGACCTTGAAGTTTCCAAGTCAAGGTTGATGTTGGGGAGACATTCAATTGAGGTGCTCTATCGTTGGACATTGTGGATCTCAGAAACCTAGTCTATATTCAATACAATAAAGAAAAGTAGGACTCAAGAAAACCCAACTCATTTTTTCTTACAGAAGTTAAATGCAACTTAGCATCATTAGAAAACTATCACATCCCAAAATTATGATAGATGCTGTAGCAGAGATCAATTTGTAGTTTGAGTTCAAGTAGAGATCAATTTCTTTATCAAATATATACACTGTTCACAAGCAATTAATTATATAGAATTGACCTTGTTACTGAAAGATAACAACCAACCGTATTTAGTTGTAGAACCATTAAATATAATTGACCTTGTTACTGAAAAATAAAGACAGATCCAAAATAGAGAAGAAGAGCATCCAGGATGCTTCTGCTTTTTTTGAAAAGTAGTAGCAAAACCAAACCAAGCCTTTAACCTTAATCTTGTTGTTCCATTTAGACTCGGTCAGGTTTGTGGATGAGGGAAACATGGAAGACCATCACATGCATCCTAAAATTTAGATAGATAGTTGTGGCAGAGATCAATTTGTGGTTTAAGTTCACATCGCTAAAATTTACACAATATTTAATATTAGAAAATATATTTATATCTGTTATCAATTATATTCTTTGTTTTTATCTATCTTACCAGATGACACCTATGACCCGAGCACGTGCACGTCGCTTGAGAGAGACACCTTCTACTGTTAAGGAGGAAGTGATGCCTCCTACTGTTAAGAAGGAAGTGAATGTTAAGAAGGAAGAGATACCACCTGCTATTAAATTGGAAGCGGTTGTTAAGGTGGAAGTGGTGCCTCCTACTGTTGGGCAGGCACCAGCTCAGAGGGGGAGTTTCAGTCACCCAGCACCTATAGCGGAGATTGATCACATAGACGCTGTTTATGCGAAGTATCTGAGGGACTGGTATGTGCCCCAGCGTATTGGATATCCTTGAGATTGATACTGTGATGTTTCATATACGTTTATTGTAGTTATTGTGTGATTGAGATACTTTTATATTATGTATTTTGTGTGACTGTGATACTTTTATTTTGTGTGTATTGTGTGACTGTGATATTTTCTATACTTTTGTGTTATTTCGTATGCAGAAAATTCAATGGAGGGTTGCTCCAGGTCTGTCTATAATATTTGTGTGTATTGTGTGACTGTGATACTTTTTATTCATATTAAATGTATGTTAATTTACCGGTGTTGAGTGTTCCACCGAAGGGGTCGGCGAACCCAGAGAATTCAACGGAGGGTTGCTCCGGGTCTATTTATAATTAGAAATTCATAAATTACAGAAAAATTAGTAATTTTTAACAATTTTTTTATTTTTCACTGAAAATTTAGCGACGTTTAGCAACGTTATTATACGTTGCTGAATACGTCGCTAAATACGTCGCTGAATACGTCGCTAATTTAGCGACGTTTAGTGACACCAAATATATCGCTAAATTATCGACGCTGAGTCGCTAAACGTCGCTAATGAGAAAAACATTAGCGACGCAAGTACGTCGGTAGTAAACGTCGCTATAGCGACGTTTTGCGACGTATTTCCTGTCAGCGACTAGCTTAACTGCGACTTCATTAAAACGTCGCTAATTTATTTTAGCGACGTTTTTAGTCCATTTAGCGACGTTTTCAGACGTCGCTAATTTCAATTATTCTGGTAGTGACAGTCATTGATTAGAGATTTTGGTTTCCCCCGCTATATCCAGAGAGCTATCATCCGGGGTAATGACACTCTCTTCAACCTCCCTCGCCATGTGATCATCCCCACCACCTGCTACGCTGTCTACGTCCCGGTGTTACTCGACCCACCGCGGATTATCCTCGCAAACTGTGTCAGATTTTCCATGGGGCTCCTGTGTTGGCCGCATAGCATCCTCCCTAGTTGGGTCGACGTGCTGTTTACGGCTTCTGCTCTCTTCAACCGGGTGGGTGCTTATGGGTTTATGCCCATGCCGTCGAGCATCCTGCAGCTTTCTTACTCTCCTTCACCAGCCCATGCCGTCGAGCATCCGTCCCTTTTGTCGCTTAGAATGTCACCACCGGTCCCTTGCCTTTATCAACTATTGTACTCGCTTCCTAGACCATTCCATGTCCTCCATCCTTGAATGTATTCAGTTCACGCCATTTGCTGCTATTCTCTTTGGTTGATGTTACCATGAGCTACATCCTCAATGTTCGGGTCCATCCTGGCATCTATGGAATCGGCATCTTCCATCCCTATGTCACTCCTGATAGGAGCCAAAGCTGAGCACTCCCTTGGGGGGTGGCCAAAACGACGGCAATGCTTGCACACCGGCGGAACCCATTTGTATTCCACCACCTAGGTAAAAACTTTTCCAGAGTACGTCTCATATTCTACAATAGTCGGGAGAGTCTTACCTGTGTCATCTCGACGAACACCCTCGCACAATCCATCCGAGCTCGGGTTGTTGTCGTATCATCTGCCTTAATAGGCTTTCCTATTAGACTCGCAAGTCTCATTATCATAGGAACGCTCCAATACATGAGCGGCAGGCCAGAAATCTGATCCACATAGGAACGATATGCAACACTTCTCTCTCATATCGAGTTGTTGGGGTCCATTCTTTCATAATAATAAGACAACCATCAAATGTCCAAGGTCCTCCTTGTAATATACGCTTCATATCTCCCTTCAGCCCAAACCTGACGCAATAAAAGCCATTATCACGTGCATAGAATTCCATGCTGCCCTTAGGACGCCAGACCCGGCGTGCATATGTACGAATCTGACCGTAAAATGTCCTATTTTCCAATACATATAGAATGATCGAATTCTTCCAGTACTCTATTGTCTCAGCCATCTCCTCAACTGGGAAGAAGGCTCAAAAACCCGTGTCCACTTTTTTCGGCTCCACAAACCACATCTGCGAGTTTGTCGACATCGAAGAAGGGCGACACAGGTCAACGTATTATTTTCCCACCGTAGAGTCCGGAGCCAGACTCTTTCCTTAGTCCATGTTAGTAGTCTTGTTCACCAACAAGGCGCCCCCGCCCGAACGCCCAGCCTCACAGGGGTTAACCACTGCCCGAGCCTTCTCTCTCCTCTTTGTTATCTGGATCGGATTCTCCTTATAGTTCAGAGCTCGTCCCCCCTCACGACCACCTTCACGTCGACGAGTATCTGTCGGTTGATCACGGTTCCTATGAACCGCTGCGCGTCCAGGCCTCCTCCGCCTGACGGTGGTCCACCCGCCGGAGTCCGCCACCCCTTTTACGGTGTCCTGATCGCCTCCCCTGCCGTTCCCTTCCGCCTGGCCAGGATCCCAAATACTTGGGAACCCTAACCCTAACCCTAACCCTAACCCAGGAGTCGCCATTATATAAACAAAGTTAAATTGAGCACTCATGCCATATTCTTTATTTGTATGATATATCATAGAATAAGCAAAAATATGCCATCCAATTGCAAAAAGTTTCTCAACATTATAGTCTCGACAAATAAGGTTAGGAACAAATGTGAATCTGTAGACGACAATAAAGTTTCTTCCACAATTTTGCATTTTATGTCTAACAAAATGAGCCGGATATCCTTAATATATCTAACAACTCCAGTAACCAAAAACATGATCTGACTTTGTGGGAGCTTCCATCTTTAGGAATTCATTGATGCTTGAATCTCCTCAAGTGTCCGACCTTTAGTTTCTGGTACAAATCTTGCTACGAATAACACTGTACTTGCGCAGACCGCAGCGAAGAGAAAAAATGTACCTGATACCAAAACAAAAACAAGAAGTTAACAAGGTTGAGCTGTGCTGTTACAGTTTTATTATAACAAAATGTCAGTCTTCCTTTATACCCTTCCATAGTATTGAAGAATTTGATAATGAAACTCAGGCAAGTTATGGGTATCTTTCCTTCAATTAAGGTCAGAAATTCTTATATAAAAGATATATTTTTTTTTCTTTTTTCATAATCATGTGCATCGTGCATATCGGTTATAATACAGCAGAAATAGAGAATTAAACTTGTCTACCTGAAGCACTCCAGCTCATGAGGAAACTGAAAGCATAGGTCATAAGCCAGGAACCAAACCAGCTCACCAGAGTTACCAAACTTCCAGCAAGTCCTTTGATATTAATGGGGAATATCTGCACTCAGGCCAGTTTTAAGTGTTTAAGGAAGTTCCGCACCTTTCTTAAACTCAGATCACAAAAGAGATCTCACAATTATTACGAAAATTGTTCAAGCATATTCTATTACCTCTGACATAATAACCCACGGAATAGCTCCCATGCCAATCGAGAATGCTCCCATATAGACCTATTTCATTCAATAATATGAAGTAGAAAAATAGGATACATTTCTTTACATAAGAACTACGAAAATTATACAAGAAAGTAAAAGGCAGTTAAGTAGATAGCGGTTCTTGATACGTGATCACTTACCAAGATACCAGACAGAGCTAAGGCAGGAACCCACTCCAAATGATTTCCTTGGCCCTGATTTAGAGATTTCATTTCCAAATTGACAAGAGTTGATTGCTGATCTTGTACAAGTAAAAGCGTCAAAAGAATCAAAGGTCTGACTACTTACCTTGAAGTAGAATGATAGTCCTGTTAGAAAGGTACCAAGGAAAGTTCCTGATGCCGACGCCTGAAATTAAACATTAATCCATTCGTGTGGAAATTTTATCACATTGTTATTGTAATCAAATTAGTCACTAGTTTTCCTACCATTAGAAGAGGTCTTCTTCCAGCCTTATCCATAAGATATGCGCCCAATCCTGTAATTGGTACCTACATAAAAGCGCACTTTTGTTCTGAACAATTCTAAGATGTAGATTTATAAAACAAATCGCATGAAAAGAACTATAACCTGGATCGACCCGATCAAAATGTTTCCCATACTACTCGAAGAAAATCCAGCAGACATAAAGGTTTCAGTTGCATAGAAACATATCGCATTGACTCCCCCAAATTGTTGACACACCATTAAGCCCACACCCACCTGGGCGTTACAAATAACTCAATCAATTCAAATGTACACTTCAATATAGAAATATTGTTAGTAGCAGATAACACTAAAGAGTTGCTTACAGTTATTGATCTGATATATCTGCTTTGTAATAAGTCCTGCAATCTAACTCTCGGTAGGCTTTGCATAGTTTGTATAACTTCCTATATAGAAAAGTAAGTTTTCCGTCACTTTGCATACTTACTGTGAAATTAAATCTCTCTAGTAAGAAAATTTAGGTTTGAGTTATGGTTAAAACATCAATTGCCGCCGCTTCCTCAGCAATGTTTGCATCCTTTCCACGGAGGATTTGCAATGCAGCTTTGAACTCTGTTGGGGTTCCAAACTTTGCCTGGCAAGTTCGTAAGGAATCAGAAAGTGAGATGTGTATATAGAAAGACAAATGCACACACAGAACAAACATCTCAACTGGATGATTTTGATTCAATATCTTATATGAAATTTACATGGCAAGGAGTAGAATTGGTAAGATTAAAATGGCAAACAATATCTTACCAGCCACCTTGGAGATTCAGGAATAAACAAGAGACCAACTAGTAGCACAAGAGATGGAAGGATTCCTACAAGATCATCCCCACAATCATCCCCATTTATCAGTTCCATCACATTTTATCAATACTGTAAAGTTGAATTTTAATGCAAGAAAACTTGCACAAAAGAGTAAACTTATATATGGATATTATGTCTTCTACCTACGAAACTAATGGAAAGGAGATAATTCTTGACATAAAATGTTAGGCTCAAGCAACCAAGAACACACATGACATTACTAAAGAATGTTTGTTGTTAGATAGGAATTACCAATCAGTGCCAATGAGTGCCATGTAACAAATGTACCGAAAATGAACCCAGCTGAACTGCCAGCAACAATCAATAGCTGTAGGATGAGAAAATTCACAATGTTACCATCAACTTTAAAAAAGTCCTCAAACTTCCTTTTGTTGCTATGTTACTGGAAAACTGTTGTGCATGTTTTCCCAACCTGGTTCAAGGTTGTGAGGCCTCCTCGGAGGTTCTTCGGTGAAATCTCAGCAATAAAAACTGGTACCTGTTACAGACATCACTATGAGGACTAAAATCTAATGTTTGTAGTTACTTGAAACTTAATTGTAGTTTGTACTTTATACTTGGAGTAGAGCGGTGGAAAAACACATGAAGAGAATCTATTTGTTAGCTTTGCAAAAAGTAAGGATAGAATGAAAGACCAAGAAGGTGTACCACATAAGAGAAAACACCCATCCCATAACCTGTGGCGAATCTCCCAACATAGAGAATTAAAGCATCCTTGGTAAGGCAAAAGCATAATGTCAGAGATTAGAGAAATAGACATACTTCAAGCATGGAGTTCACTAAGGGACAAACCTTGGCGAAGTATATAACAATCCATCCTATAATGGAGGCAGCAGCTGATGTTCTCATGGCCTGTTTCATTGAACTTAACAAGTCAGCTTATAGATTCTTCACCAATTGACAAAAATGAGACAAAAAACTAGTGTAGATGTTGAGGGCTAAAAGAGTTCAGGGGAGACTAATAACATATGGAGATTATAAAAATAATTCCTCCAATGATTCAAACCATGGTTAATAATAAAGGATCTTTTGAAAACAGGCATCCATAAGTCTACACCTATTCCTCTAAAATTTATCTAAAAGAAATAAATCACTTCCTAACACGTACAAAAATCATAGAGCCAACTGGTTTTGAACATGGAACTTCCGGTTCCTCTTGCTTGCTTTCTAGCACTCCTTCAAGTGATTGGTATAAGTTATGGCTCATACAAAATATGTTAGAATTTATGAACTCTTTCATATGGATCTTACTCCTTTTCGGCCAACATAATCAGCAATGCGTCCACTCGTGATTGCACCGATCATCGCACTGACGCTCAATATGGAGCCAAAGATTGCATACTGCAATGTCAGCAAAGTAAGCAGGGTTAGGGGGAGACACAAATTTGAGATTCAGGAGTTCATTTGATAGACAATTCATAATAGTTTAAGAGACACGATACAGAAGAAAAAAAGCATTTAATTAATGATCTTCTAGCAAAATTAAGCATGAGGAAGGCAAAAACAAGTGAAAGATGCAATAAGCTATATAGCAACCAAATGAAAACACAATATGTCCGGATTACCTTTTCTAGAAAAGAGAAAAATTCCCAGTTAAGAGTTAAAAACAGAGCAGCAACAAGCTTTTGAAATCTAGAAACGAAGGAACGACGGACACTCCAAAAATCTAGGATGTGCTGTGTCGAACACGTATCGGACACAACCGGACACTTCAAAATACACTGAGGGACACCAAAATAGATTTCATGTCCGTGTCATCGTGTCATTTTGTATCCGTGTCCATGCAAATATTGGTTATTGATCCCCTTCTGGAATTAGCTTACATTCTTGTAAAATGGGTTCCAGAACAGTAAGTACTGAACTTAGTCCCCCTCCTTGTCATTTCACAATATAATGTTAGAAGGAATTGTTAATCCTCTCCTGGTCATTTCAAAATATTGTCATGTATATTTCACCTTCTGTTGAAATTAGTTGATTATTTTATTGATTGTCTCAATGGCATTATATAGCCTTACAGTCATTAATACAATGATCTCAATCATTATGACAATAATCTCACAATGGAATATCCTGTGACATATTCTGGCATCCCAAATATGTCCTCAGGATATTCTCATGTGCTTATACTATACTTAAATATGACACCCAACATACCATATCAACACTCCCCCTCAAGATGGGTGAAAGATATTCACTAAGCCCATCTTGTCACATCCTCTAATCATGCTCACTGAGGCGAGTCCCTTGGTTAGTCCATCTGCTACTTGATCCCTGGTTGGAACATGGCCAAGCTCCAGTAATCCACTATCCAACTTCTCTTTGATGAAGAATCTATCAATCTCGATGTGTTTGGTCCTGTCATGCTGTACTGGATTGTTGGCGATACTAATAGCTGACTGATTGTCACACCACAGCTTCATCTTGGCTCCTTGATCCAGCTTCAGCTCCACCAGCATATTCTTCAACCATAGCAGCTCTGTAACTCCTAAGGCCATAGCTCTGTACTCTGCTTCAGCTGTCGATCTGGCCACCACAGACTGCTTCTTACTCCTCCAGGAGACCAAGTTACCTCCTACAAATATGCAATATCCCGAGGTAGACCTCCTGTCATCAGCACAACTAGCCCAGTCAGAATCACAGTAGCCCTCGATGCTCACGTGATTGTTCTTCCTGAATATTAGTCCCTTCCCGGGAGTACCTTTCAAGTACCTCAGAATCTGGTACACTGCATCCATAGACCCTTCCGTGGGTCATGCATGTAGCGGCTCACCACACTTACTGCAAAGCAGATATCAGGACGTGTGTGGCTCAAATAGATCAACTTGCCAACCAGTCTCTGGTATCTGTCCCGATCAACTGGTTCTCCAGCCTCAGCATTAATCTTGAACCTCTGATCTATTGGTGTCACTGCAGGTTTGCACCCCAACATCCCAGTTTCTGTGAGAAGGTCCAGTGCATACTTCCTTTGAGAGAGAACAATCCCCTCTGCTTCTCGAGCAATCTCAATCCCAAGGAAGTACCGAAGAAGGCCGAGATCCTTCACCTCGAATTCCTTGCCAAGCTTTCCTTTGAGTTGGGCGATCTCCTGCTCATCATCTCCTGTGATAATCATATCGTCCACATACACCACAAGCATGGTGATGTGGCCTCCACTCCGACGGAAGAACACAGTATGATCAGCATTGATCTGCTGATATCCCATCCCTATCATCGCCCTTCTGAATCTGTCAAACCATGCTCGAGGAGACTGCTTCAGTCCATAGAAGGACTTCTTCAACCTGCAGACCTTGCCTACTGTCTGATTGGTGCCAAATCCTGGTGGTATCTCCATGTACACCTCCTCCACTAGATCTCCGTGAAGAAACGTATTCTTCACATCCAGTTGGTGTAGCTTCCATCCACCATTCACTGCCAGAGAAATCAGAGTCCTGACAGTGCTCATCTTTGCAACTGGTGCAAAGGTCTCGTCATAGTCGATGTCGTACGTCTGACTGTATCCTTTGGCTACTAGTCGAGCTTTATAGCGCTCAACCTGTCCATCTGGGTTCTGCTTCACGGTAAAGACCCACTTGCAACCAACTGCTCTCTTCCCCTCTGACAGTCTCACAAGCTCCCAAGTGTGGTTCTTCTCCAGAGCTCCCAACTCCTCGTGCATTGCTGCTTTCCACTTTGGATCGTTCTTGGCAACCTGCCAATTGTTAGGTACAGTAATACTATCCAAAGATGCTATAAATGCTCCATAAGAAGAAGGGATATGGTCATAAGAAACAAACTGAGCAATATCCCAACCATATCTGTTTGGAGGATTTTCTACATTGCTGCGAGTGGTCCTCCGTACAGATAGTGGTGCGGGAGGAGTAGAAGTAGGAGGAATGATATCTTGTGAAGGAGGGGGTATCACCTGAAGGGGGGTTGGTGTCGGTGCCTCAGGAGTTGGGACGAACGCAGGCAAGTGACTTGGCACTGGCACTGTCGGTACTGGTCCTGTAGTTTGCTTCTCTCTCCTGCTGTAGGTAAGTAACTCTCCCTGAGCCGTAGGCCTAACACCTTCACCTTCTTGTCCCTTTTCCGTGCCTCAATGCCAAACTTCTAAATCGGTTACCACCAAGTTCTCCATCTCCCCCTCTCGCCTAATACTGGCAGTATTAGGCGTGTTGTGTGAAGTTTCGTCCTGGTGGTAGTATGGCTGATGCTCCCGAAAGTGGACATCCATACTGACAAACTTCTTTTTCTCTACTGGACTCCAGCACACATACCCCTTCTGGGTCGTCGAGTAGCCTACGAAGATGCATTTGACCGCTCTAGGGTCAAGTTTCCCAACTGATGGCCTGTTGTCCTTCACAAAACACACACACCCAAACACCTTCAGTGAGAGTATCCCACTATTATTGCCTTGCAATACCTCACATGGGGACTTCCATCCGAGGACCTTCGAGGGCATCCTGTTGATGAGTTGAGATGCTGTCAACACTGCATGCCCCCACAGACTCTATGGGACATTTATGTCGATCATCATACTTCTTGCGACCTCTAGAAGGTGTCTGTTTTTCTTTTCTGCAACTCTATTTTGTGCTGGTGTGTATGCACAGGTGGTCTGATGCTGTATTCCGTGTGCTGACAAGTATTCTGCAAGCGTCCTGTTGGTATACTCCGTTCCATTGTCAGACCTCAGTACCTTCACAACTGCTTTGTACTGAGTCTGGACATGCTTATGGAAATCCCGAAAACAAGCAGGTATATCATTCTTATTTTTCATCAAATAAAACCAGGTATCACGAGAGGCACACTCAATGAAAGAAACAAAGTACTTATAACCATTTATAGTGTTAGTAGCACATGGACCCCAGACATCGGAATGTATTACCTTAAAAGCAAAAGTGCTCCTATGACACGTGCCAACATATGAGCTCCTAGTAAGCTTTTCTAACTCGCACGCATCACATACTAATTTCTCTTTATTTGTTTTTGCATAAATCTCTGGATACAACTTACTTAGAGTATCAAAGGAAGAATGTCCCATCCTCCGATGATGGAGTATTAAGGTATCCTCAGTTCTCTGCTGCAGTCCTTCCATGCCAGCCTTCTCTGCCATAGATACCAATGCTGAGTCCAGTCCTTCTCGATCTAGGTACCACAGTCGCTCATGCCAAGTGCCAGTCCCAAGTCTTCGTTCTGTCCCTTTCTCCTGGAAGGTCACCTTAGGAATATCAAAAGAAACAATACATTTAAGTTGGCGAATTATAGAACTAATAGACAAGAGACTGACTGGAAAGGATGGAGCATGTAAAATATTGGATAATCTTACTGAACCTGTACAATTAACAGTACCCTTACCGACCACTGGCTGGAAAGTGCCATCAGCTGTCTGAATGCTGTCTGCTGATGCTAGGTGAGTGTAGGAAGAAAACTCACTAGCATTCCCCGTCACATGCCGAGATGCTCCCGAGTCGATAATCCAGTCTGATGATTTAAGGGAAGAGAGACGCAAGGGCAAGTGATTCGTCAGTACCTTCTGATGGATGGACATACATGGCAGCGTTGCCCCTAACAAAGAATGAGGTGGATGCCTCCTCTGTTCTACTACTCATGTCTCCCAGTGCCTGGTCCTCCACAGTAAAGGTGCCATCAGCTTCTCCGTTCCCTTCTGATATCAGGAGATTCGCCCGATAACCTCCTCGGCCGCCTCGTCTACCCCCTCGACCACGACCACGTCCTCCACTATATCCTCGTCCGCCGAACGGTTCTCGTCCATCACCTGAATCTCCCTCCCTAGGTGGTTTGGTACAAGCATACCGATGATGACCCATCTCCCCACAGTTGTAGCACTGCCGGTTATGTTGCCAGGGCTCTCCCTTAGATCCTGTGTTACTTGAGCTGGTGATCGCTAGTGCTGACTTTGCTTCGGGGGGACCACCTGTCCCGGCTTGCAGCTTGATGCGTGTCTCCTCCTGGATCATGGCTGAGATAGCCTCCTCAAGGCTAGGGATCTTTGGTTGGGCTAGAAGTAGGGCCGTCCTCTGTGCGAAAGCTGCAGTCAGCCCTTTGAGGAACTTCATCGTCCTCTCCTGCAAACACACCTGTCTCTCCTTACAATTAGGGTCCCCGCAGCTCGCCTTGGTGACGGCTAGGGTTTGTGGAAACTTGGCTCTGATACCATGTTGAAATTAGTTGATTATTTTATTGATTGTCTCATTGGCATTATATAGCCTTACAGTCATTAATACAATGATCTCAATCATTATGACAATAATCTCATAATGGAATATCCTGTGACATATTCTGGCATCCCAAATATGTCCTCAGGATATTTCCATGTGCTTATACTATACTTAAATATGACACCCAACATACCATATCAACACCTTCAACAAATTAATCTAACATTTCTCTTTGTTAAATCGAAGCCAGTACTCCCGATAATCTAGGTTAGTACCTAGTGTCCAAGAAGTAAACAAATAACAATCTCATTATAACCATCTCATATTAATTTATGCAGAACCATATACAGGAGCATCATTGCCAGTAGAAGAAGACTGAAGTGCAACAACAGAAGAAAGACGACTCAAGCAGAAGTATAGGCCGACTGACTGTTGACCGGAGAAAAACTGCGAGCAGAGCAGATTTATTTGATCAACCAAAATCTTGCCGCCCTCGTATCATTTCCCAATCGCATGATCTTTCCTAGCCATCTCATCTTTTTGTTCTTTGTACTCGCCATTTCGTCTTCGTGAGTTCTCGACCTCTCGTAATCTTGACTCCTCGGTCCTCAGCTCCTCAAATTTCATCACTCGGCTCTCTTTCAACTCCTCGGCTCAGATCTCAATTGTTGGCCATTTCGTTTATTTGTCTCAATGGGTGGCCCATCATCTTCATCGACAACTTTTATTTATTCTGCAACTACTTCTGAAAGATTTTTCAGACCACCTCTGAAAATTTATGTTGCTTCCAAAACTATTTAATATGGGCAAAGACAGTATTTTGGTTTCTAAACTCCAAAGACAACTTTATCCACATTCAGAAGGACCGTCCTGTAACTTCTGATCCTAATTATTGTATGTGGATGCGTGGTGGTGATCAGATTATCCACATAATGGTGAACTGCAAGGAACCTGATGTCGCTGTTACTGTTATTTTTCTTGAGACTGCCAAAAATATCTGTAACACTCTTAAAGACATGCACTCAAACAACCTTTCTCATCCATTTACCGTCATTTTTAATAGACAAAAGCATATATGTGTACCACCTAACAAGATCAAAGTGAACGTGAGCTCATCTATATTTAGTGTATCATTTTGATGCAGAAGTTTAGTGACAATATTCTCGTACAAAGAGGAAAGGAAAAAAAAGCCAAAAAAGGGTCTGGTCTGGTCTTTTTCTTTTTCTTTTGCACCAACAATGTGAAGTTGGTCCATTAGTTCATTGAACACGTCCAACTAATTAATTAGATTTTTTACTTTCCTGATGTAGTTGTTATTTCAAGTAAGGCCCTATCATGGTAGACTTAATTTGACATATATAGTATTCCATATTTTCCCAAACAAAAATGCTCTTTTGCTCGCGATGTGTCGCACGCAGATGGCGGGCCGTCCGCGTCCGGCCGTCGTGTGGTGATTATAATGAATATTCCATATATAGTTTGATAGACTAATTGATGGATTCAAATTGATCAATCAATGGTAATTTTCTAATATATTTCCATGATGGCTGAAAATTATTTAAGTTATTGCTGGAAATTAGTCCTTTCTCACCCTATAAAACCAGTGCACAGATTCCATCTTATGTAACACAAAAGTACTCAAAACACGTATGATTGTTTGAGGTGCAAGGGCTGAGAGGGAAGCCATTTTCTTTGGATTGACGACCGGACCCGTGCGTCTTGGTATACTGTATATTGCTCCAATGGAACAAGGTATGTAGTTTATGTTTTTCTGCCTTACGATTAAGTTGTGAGATCATGTAAGTTCTAGATCTTGGCTTTAAGTATTAAAGTTCTTATATGTTGTATCAGATCACATAGAGCTTTCATGATTCTCTGTTAAAGGGATATATATTGATTTGTTGTTCATATATTTTCTACCGTATTTACATATCCATATGAATCTTATTTACAACACAATATATTCATCTGTACGTTTTTGCCAATCATCTGCTTTGGCCATATGTCTAATCATGTTATGTTTTTACTAGTCTTGAAAGCTATTTATATATATGGACTAGACGTAGTTGTTTGTTTGTTTGTTTTTTGGTCATACTTGCATCTTATGTATTATGATATGTGACCATAATAGAATATAAGAATGAATATAGTACTGTAAGCACAAATGAAATAATGGCATGACGTTAGCAGTCCCGTTTTGTTAGTTTTATGAATGTCAATTTGATAGTTATTCATCTAACTTTAGTATTAATAGTATGGTGGTTTGTTAGTCACCAAAGTGGCCAAACCAGTAAGGTCTCATCAATATCAAATTAGATGATTATCAATTGCTTATGATAACTGATGCATAAAAAATTGCCTTGTAAAGTTTTAAGGTTTACTCATAAGCATGTTGATTTTCATTATTCATAAGAATTTAAGAATCACTCAAAGGTAGATTAACCATTCATATGATTAATGAATATAATGGAGTTTTGATATATATATCCTGTTAGATTAGTTTTGGAGATCCAAAGATTACATGCTTGTCTGATTGGGAATATGCCCATTGCTCAAATAACGATAAATGCATCACTTTAGTTAAATATCGGCATGATAGCTACCCAAAGGAGTATTATGTTGATATGTTTACTGTTTATGCGTGTTCAGTAGAATTAATGTTGTGAGCTTTTGTATTATTGTGTTGTAGCTCATGTTTCACTTCATTCGCATGTTTCGTCTATTTCAGTGCTAAATGGATTGAATATCTCGATTGGTGTGAACAAGTTCAGTTTCACTTAGGTGTTCTTGATCTGGATTTGGCACTCCAAACTGAGAAACTTGGTGCTCTAATTGCTGAAAGCACAGATAAAGAGAAGAGTTTCCATAAAGCTTGGAAAAGGTCAAATAGACCGAGCATTATATTAATGCGAATGACTATAGCAAACAACATAAAGACTACACTTCTGAAAGCTAAAATTGCTACAAAATTCTTGAAGAACATTGAGGATCGTTTCAAGAGTGCTGCCAAGTCTCTTGTAGGGACATTAATAGTCGAACTTACCACCAAGAAATTTGATGCATGGTAGGAGAAGCATGCATGAGCTTGTTCTTGAAATGACTAATCTTGCAGCAAAGTTGAAGACCTTGGGAACGAATATGGATGAGTTCTTTCTTATTCAATGCATTTTGAACTCCTTGCCTCCTCAATATCGGCCATTTCAGATTAACTATAACACTATTAAGGATAAGTGGAATGTTAATGAATTGTCCAGTATGCTTGTTTAAGAGGAAGGAATGCTTAAGTAACAAGAACAAAGTTCCATTCATCTTGTAGGTCATGCAGCTGAAAAAAATTTGGAAGAAAACCTGTAAAGTGTGCTAAGAAAGGACCCCCAAAGAACAATGGACATGTTGATGCTATTCAGGCTCCTAATAAGGGACTGAAGGACAAATGTCATTTCCGTAAAAGAATGGACATTATCAGAATGATTGCCCAAAACGTAGGGTATGGTTCAAAAAGAAAGGTAAGCCTTTGGCTTATGTATATTTTGAATCAAATTTAGCTGACGTTCCTTATAATACTTAGTGGGATGACTCAGGTGCTATTGTTCATGTTTCTAATTCGATGCAGGGATTCCTTACAATCCAAATCCTAAATTCAAGTGAAAATTTTATCTATATAGGAAATCAGGTGAGAGCAACAGTTGAGACTATTGGAACTTTTTGTTTTATCTTAGATACTGGTCATCATTTGGATTTATTTCAAACACTTTATGTTCCAACTTGTTCTCGAAACTTAATTTCTGTTTTCATACTTGATCTTGATGGTTTTACTTTCAATATTGATAATAAAAGTTAGTTTGTTTAAGAGTAAATTCTTTGTTGGTTCTGGTATTTTGATTGATGGGTTATATAAAATTAAGCTTGATGTTTTCTTTGATGAAACACGTTAACCCTGCATCCTAAGGTTGGAACTAAATATAGATTGACAGATTAATCTTCCTCTTTCTTGTGGCACAAAAGACTAGGTCATAATCTAGAGAAAGAATAGAGAGATTGGTAAAGAATGAGGTTCTTCTGAACCTAGATTTTACTGATTTCGGTGTTTGTGTGGATTGCATTAAGGGAAAGCAAACCAAATACACCAAGAAAGGTGCAACAAGAAGATTTGAGCTCCTTTAAATTATTCATATAGACATTTGTGGACCTTTTAATATTCCATCTTTTACTGGAGAAAAATATTTCATCACTTTTATAGATGATTTTTCACGTTATGCTTATATCTATCTATTACACGAAAAGTCGGAATCTATAAATACACTTGAGGTATTCTACTGAAGTTAAGAGACAATTAGATAGAAAAGTAAAAATTGTAAGATCAGACAGAGGTGGTGAATTCTATGGAAGGTATGATGAGTCAAGACAACGTCCTGGTCCTTTTGCTAAGTTCCTTCAGAAGCATGGAATTTGTGCTCAATACACTATGCCAGGAACACCACAACAATATGGTGTTGTTGAAAGGTGTAATCGTACTCTGGATATGGTAAGAAGTATATTGAATAATTCAACATTACCTATATCATTGTGGATGCATGCTTTAATAACCGTTGTATACTTATTGAATAGAGTTCTTAGTAAGGCAGTTCCAAAGACTCCTTTTGAACTATGGACAGAAAGGAAACCTAGTTTAAAGCACCTGCATGTTTGGGGATGCCCTATAGAGGTTAAGATTTATGATCCACAAAAAAAGAAATTAGACTTTAAAACAAAAGGTGGTTACTTCATTGGTTACCCAGAGAAGTCTAAAGGATATAGGTTTTATTCACTACCAAAATATGATGAAATAGTGACATTTTTAGCGACGTCGTAATAAAACATCGCTAATGTTAAAGACTTTAGCGACTCTAAAATTAAACATCGGTATACGTCGTTATTGGCGACGCATAGCGACTGTACTTGGGTTTTTTTAAAGAATAGTCGCTATAAGCTTCTTTAACGTTGCTAAACGTCGATAATTTTTCTGATTTAGCGAAGTTTAGCGACATTTTTACCGATGTTGCTTATTTTTTTAATTAGCGACGTCGCTAATGTCGCAAAAATTTTCAATTAACGACGTTTAGCGACGTTCAATTTAGACATCGCTAAAAAGTTAATATAGGTTTTGATTTTTTTATTTCCTTCCATTCTCTCGATCTCCCCCTCTCCCTCCTTTATCCCTCGCCCCCCCACCCCGCCCCAGCGATCCCGACCCCCCTCGGCCCCCTGCTCCGGCGACCCCGACCACTCTCGACTCCGGCAACCCCCAACAGCCTAGTGCCCCAGGGCCCCCTGGCCTCATGCCCCGGTGCCCCTTGGCCTCGACGACCCCATCGGCCCCTTGCTACGACGTCCCTCGGCCCCAACGATCCCCCTCGGCCCCCCTCGACCCCGACGACTCCCCTCCTCGATCAGAGGGTCAGGTAACCCTAACCTTATCTCCCTCTTGCTAACACAGACACAAACACAGACACACTGATATGACACATATAAATACATACACTGACACGACACGAACACACAAACACAGACACGATATTGACACACAAATATTGACACGAAACTAGGGTTATGCCTTGTACGAAGGTGACACAAACACGGACACGACACGGACACATACACTGACACGATACAACATGACACATGCCCTAACCCTATCTCTCTTCTAGTTAGCTGTCTGAGTTAATTAGACGCAGCTTTGGGTATCGACATCGTGTACAATATGTTGCAGATCTCGACTCAAGGAGAGTCGTATACACGGACACGGAAATGACTCTTCAAAGTCGAGACACGACATGATATTGGCTTCTTCTAGAACTCATATCCAACTTGGGTTAGAGCAGTGTTAAACATATCCTTGACACAAGAGTTCATGTTCGGATGGTTGTGGTACGGAATTGGTATATGTATCGCGTAACCAAGGACACAACGTCCCCCTTGGTCCCGACAACCCCCCTCAGCTCCCCTTAACCCCGACGACCCCCCTCCTCAGTTAGAGGGTCAGGTAACCTATATTTGGAGTGAGTGTCATGAGTGGAGTGTGTATCTAGGGTGTACTAGTAATGTATGTATATGTGTGTATATGTGTATAATAGCAGCAGCAAGCAATAGCAATAGAAATAGTAACAACTTGCGCCATGTGCAAGTGAGTGCACTTTGTATACATGTGTGTGTTTGAGTGTATTTAGTGAGTGAGTGTTAGTGTATTTAGTAAATGAGTGTTAGTGAGTTAGTATAGGTTAAGTGTTTAAGTATTGAGTGAGGGTTTGTATATTATGATTGAATATATAGGTTATTTGAGTTTTGGTTTAGTATCCCAAGATACTTGAGTAGGTATCAATATACCAAGATACATGGATAATATACTTGTACGATATATATTCATCTTTGCAGAATTATCTAAAAATGTATCTGAATTACTACTTGTGTCATTGTTTGTAGATATATAACCGTCATCCTGATGACATGTGCGGTGTGCGGGATAAATTCATACAGGGGGTAAAACAGTTCTTGCAGTTCACCAAGGCGTTCCCTCAGTACATGGACGACACCAAAATTAAGTGTCCGTGTGTGAGATATCACAACTTGAAATATCACTCAAAAGTGGATGTGACATATCATTTGTACTTGAAGGATTTTATGCCAAATTATTATCAGTAGACCTCATACAAAGAACTTGTGTCTTTAGCATCGGAGCCGGAGCCTTATGCGAAGCCGTATATGGATGTCCATGACCATGCTGATTACGACGACTGGTGTGTGAACATGGTTTTTGACGATGTTAGACCTAGTTTCAATCCGGATAATCATGATACAGCTGAGGAGGCACCGAATGTCGATGCTGCAAAGTTCATGGAGTTACTGGAGAATGTAAGGAATCTATTATATCCTGATTGTGAGGATCATTCACCGTTGGAGGTGGTTACAAGATTGTTGAGCATCAAGTCTGATTTTAACATATCGCAAGAATGCTACAACCGACTGATGTAGTTGATTATTATAGAGATCTTGTCGGAGGGTGCTAAGTTGCCTAAAGACTTCTAACGATCTAAGAGGATGGTGAGATCGCTCTGGATAGGATACGAGAAAATTGATGCATGTCGCAACGGGTGCATGTTGTACTACAAAGATGACAAGGATGAAGATGCGTGCAGATTCTGTGGTAATGATCGCTACAAGGCCACTGGTAGAGGAAGGTATGTCGGTGTAAGGAAGCATACCGAATTGATGCACTACTTACCTTTGACGTCGCGGTTGCATAGGTTGTTTATGTTCTAGAAAGCATGGAAGCACTTATATGGACCATCAATGACTGCAGAAAATATGAGTTGGCACAGGCAAAAACAGATCAAAGAAGTTTTGGATCATCCATCCGGTGGAGAAGTATGGAAGCACTTTGATCGAGAGTATCTAGATTTTGCTTCGGATCCGCGTAATATCATATTGGGGCTCTCTTCCGACATTTTATCCCATTCAGACTTTCGGGCTCCCAGTATTCGTGTTGGCCTGTAATCGTCACTCCGTATAATCTACCGCCTTGGATGTGCATGAAGAATTTGTTTATGTTCCTAACCGTTATTATTTCAGGTATGAACAATCCGAAGAGGAACATCGATGTATATTTACAGTCATTGATAGATGAGTTGAATCGGCTGTGGAAAGTGGTGTCAACACGTACGATATTTCTAGAAAGCATAATTTTCAGATGAGGACAACACTTATATGGACCATCAACGACTTTTCAGCCTATGGAATGTTATCGAAATTGAGCACTCATGGTCGTCTCTCATGTCCGTATTGCATGGATCGTACTAAGGCTTTTCGTTTGAAATACGGAGGCAAACCGCTCTTCTTCGATTGTCACCGATAATTCCTGCTAAAGGATCATCCGTACTGAAGAAACATAAATGATATTCGTGTCGGCATTGTGGATAAGGCCAATCCATCAACAAGGTGGCCCGGATACACGATATAAGAAGAGATAAAAGATTTACCAAGTGCTATTAAAGAGCCCGCTAAGGGGTACAAGTGTGATGGATTTGGTCGCACTCATAACTGGACAAAGAGGAGTATATTCTGAGATCTACCATATTGGAGCACCAATCTGATCAGACATAGCCTTGATGTCATGCATATCGAGAAGAATATGTTTGAAAACATAATTAATACTGTAATAGACGTAAAGGGAAAGAAGAAAGATAATCCGAAGGCCAAGTTGGACTTGAAAGAAATGTGTAGACGTCCTGTGTTGCATTTGATAGAGGAGAGGAATAGAAAGTTAAAGCAGTCTAAGAAAATTATCTCACTGGAGAAGGAGGATAAAGGGAGACTTTGTAGGTAGATTGAGGAATTAAAATTTTTAGACGGATACATGTCGAACTTGAAAAGATACGTCGACCTCTAGGAGAACAAACTAACAGGTATGAAGAGCCACGATTGTCACATATTCATAGAGAGGTTAATTTTGATTGTATTTCGAGAATTCTTTTCGTATGTCGTCTGGGATCCATTGGCAGAGCTCAGCATATTCTTTAGAGATCTTTGTTCTACTAAGTTGCTCGTCGATCGTCTAGAAAAGCAAGAGAAGGACATTGCGGTAACACTGTACAAGCTCGATAAGGTGTTTCTCTTAGATTCTTTGACTCTATGGAGCATTTGCCAATTCATCTTTCCTATAAGGCACGGGTTGGTGGGCATATCGGTTATTGGTGGATATACCCGTTCGAGCGGTATCTGAATCACCTAAATAAAAAGGAAAAAAATAAGGCACGAGTTGAGGGTTCTATTTGTGAAGCTTATGTTCTCGAGGAGATTACAAACTTTTGCTCGACGTATTTTAAACCTCATGTTGCTACTAATAGAACGAGATCTCCGAGAAATGACGACAGATATCAGAAATCTAATGATGCAATACTGAAAGTATTCAATGCGTCCGAAAAGTCTTCGAGAAAAATGAAGAAGAGATATTTGAATGACGACGAGCTATGGGTTGCTCAGTTGTATATATTACTCAATTACGACGAGAATGAAGTGGAGAAGCTAGAGGGGTAAGTAATTAATACGTCCATGTTTACGTCATCTCAATGTAATAGTATAAGCTAATATGCTACTAATCAACGGTTGCTTCATTATTTTTCTGCACATATAATAATAAGCTGAGATCGGTTAGACCCTACATAATATACGAAGAAGTACAACAAGAAATAAGACGTCATTTACCTTCTTGGTTGAGCACATATGTAAGAAGCTCGGTAATTACTTTTTCTGTATGCACTTTCACAATAAAAAACTTACTATCGCTTCTTTGGTATTTAGGTCGATCGTCTAATAACACTCGAGACTGAATCTATTAGAACTCTAGCCAAGGGACTAATTACTGCCGTTAAATTATGGCCAAGTTATTATATGAATGGGTTTAGGTTCGAGTCAACAAATGCTCCGATCAGATACAGCTTCCTGGATCTTGATTCCACAAAAAATAGTTGTTTATCAAATCTTTGAACTACAAAGACTGTCGATCCAGGCAATAATTTCTTTGGCAGCTTACGAGAGATTGTGGAGTTAACATATAATTATGGCACAGAACCTGCTAAGATTATGTTATTCAAGTGTGAATGGTTCGATCTGATTCAAGATCAAGGTTGGAAAATTGACAAGCATGGTCTTGTGGATATAAACTACAAGCATAGATATCAAGGCTACGAACCATTTGTCCTATTAAGTCGGGCTCAGCTCGTGTACTTCACAACTTATCCTAGACGAAAAACAGCGAGATCAGACCGATAGGCAGTATACAAGACTAAAGCTAGAAATACCTTTGACATTAACGAAATTGCTTCTTAGGAGGACGAGCTACCTCTTGTAACAAATATTGTAAATGTGGACTCAATAGAAGTTACTCATTACACGACTAATAATGTAGAAGAGGTAGAATTATCCAAAAATAAAGATGAAGATGAAGATTAAGACGAAGACAAAGTAGATAAAGTGAAGATGAGGAGGAAGAGGAAGAGGAGGACAAGAAAGATGAAAAAGATGAATTTTTCGAAGATGATTGAAAATAAAATAAATCCATTTGGACTTGTGACATGTATTATATTTTGACTGTAGAATGTACTGTACATTTAGACTTGTGACACTACTAGTTATTTACTATACAATTCTATTAATACTGTAGATATGTATAACATTTTGACTGTAGAATGTACTATATATCTGTTTATTTGTTCTATCATCATATTTTGTTATCAAGTATGATAGGATGCATGCACTGAGATGGTGTTGTGTGTGAAATTGGATTGGGGGTGTGTGGAACTTGAACACAGACACACAGACACACACACGCACACTGAGATGGTGTTGTGGGTGGAACTCGGACACGGACACACACACACTGAGATAGTGTTCTCTACACTATCCGACATGACACAGATAAACTATAACCCTATCTGACACAACACAGACATAGACACAAACACAGATATAGACACGTAAACACATACATAAAAAAATACACAATACGACACATTCATATGCACACGGTCGGGACACACTCATACTGACATGATACACACATGCTGACATAATACACCGACAGAGTACTCCTTGTGTATTTATTTTATCATTATATGTTACTATGTGTGTGACAGGACAACGCGGATCATTTGGAGGTAGATCCTCTAGACGGAGTGCTCCTCCGGTGCCGGCTACTGGTTCCGGATCCTCGTTGCAGAGTACTCCAGTGTACCGACTAGTCATATTTCTGACTCTGTTGACAATACGTGGTAGTACTCCTGGGACGAGCAGTTCTAGGCCTGAGACTACTCCCCCGTCCAGCCTTTCTCCTGCTGACGGTACCATGGAGACAGGAGAGCAGATGAAGGAGGTTGAACCGACTCCGTCTGCGCATGATCAGAGCGATCTTCCATGCGCGCTTCCGGACGAGACGATGATGGAGATTTGGAGGGACGGGCCTAGCAAGTAAGTTAAATAGTTAACATTTTCCAATTGATTATATCTATATATTCATGAATTTAATTATCGTTGTATAGATATCGTCCATCGATGGTACATAGAGCATTGAGACATTTTCTGAGTCAGAATTATGGTGGGTCTTGGATCAACTACTCAGATGCTCCTGAAGGTAGGAAGGCATTCTGGTTTGCCCACTTCAAGATAAAAATATATTTACTTTTAATATGGATAATCATTTATGCATATTATGTAACTCTCTATTTTACTTCTTATAGAAAACCTATTTCTATCTACCACACCGGGCTGAGAAGATCGAGGAGCAATTTTCTGCTATCGTCGCTAAGCTGATTAGTGATGCGATCAACGACCAGAAGGTTCGTGATCGCTCCGAACAACCAATCCACAGTTGGATCACGCTTGAGCAGTGGACTGCTATGAAGGCAAGATTCGACGAACCTAGGTACAAGAAAAGGTCGGAGAAGGCAAAGACGGCTAGGTCGAAGGCAAAAAAGTGGTATGGTGGCTCGATTCCCATGACAAAATATTTCAGTCGTCTGGCATGTATTCTATTAAATATATATTATTTTAATAAAAGTAGGATAAGATGTTTAATTTTAATAACAAACAATATAATTTTTAACAGGTACAGAGGGGTGAGGACGCCAACATGGTGACCGTCTTCCTGGCCACCCATCTGAAGGGGCGAAAAGCTCAATCGATGAGAAGGTCACGCAGACATATGTACGTTTTACTACTATGTGTTAGTGTTAATATAACTTAAAAAATATGCAAATAGATATTTATATAGTTACTAATAAGTAACTTAGACGTTAGCAACCACTTTTCTAGGACGAGTATCTTAAACTACGTGAGCGAGTGACTGTTATTGCACCTGTAGAGGGAGGGACTTTACTTTCTCGCAGCCCTCTATAGCTCCGTCGGCGGACGAGCTCTGGATGACCATCGTTGGTGGTCTTCAGAGGGGTACGTACTACGGTACGGGATCCTACGGCTCCTTTGTTATGATGCAGTCCTCCAGGGCCCCCTCTGTCAGTGTTTATTTCTCGCAGGCTTCGCAGGTGCCGGCACAAGCCCAGAAGAGCGTTGACCGTCAGATTGCTGACCTGCGTGACAAGTTGCTATGGAGGATTACGGAGCGGCCACAGTCTGCGCCGCAGGCAGACGATGCGACGATCACCGCACGTTTCAATTCGCTCGAGCATAGCCTTATGGAGCTCAGGACTCTGAGCCAGATGACAGAGCATAGCCTTATGGAGCTCAGGACTATGAGCCAGATGATAGAGCGCAGCTTTGCAACTCTGGCCTCGTCTACGGAGCGCAGACAGACGGAGCTGGAGGGATCGCATAAGGCAATGAGCACTCACTTGTGAGGATACATGCGGCGCAGGATTTGTTGAAGCGGTCGGTGGCGGAGAACACTTTGAGGGTGGTATCTGACATGGATTCATACAATGCTCGACTGCTAGCATTAGAGCAGATACGTCCTCCTAGTCCGCCGGCATCGACACAAACTCCATCGATTCCACTACCTCCTCTATCGGGACCGGTGACGCTTTCACAGGAGCAGTATGACTTCCTCTAATCCCAGATGAGCGGCAGTGCTCCTCCTCCTCCTGATCCACAGTAGTTCTTATTAGGACATTTTTAGAATGTTTGTGTGTATTAGTCCATTCTTGGGTCTTTGATGTACTTATTTCATACTTTTCACTACATTATTTGGATGAGACGGATGTGACATTATTTTAGATTCATGTATTTATTTGTTGGGACATTCTTACGTGTTACGATATTCTTGAGGTATTTGTGTATGTACCGATATTGAGTGTTCCACCGAAAGGGTCGACTAACCGAGGAAATTCATGGAGGGTTAACTGTTCCGGGTCTATTTATATAAACTGTGATTTTATAACTGCATGGAGAATTTTGTTGGAAAATATTTTTTGAAACTGCATGATTTTTCTGCATTTTTTTAAAATTTAGCGACGTCCTGCGACGTTTGTCGTCGTCTACCGACATAATAGTGCATCGCTAAACTGTGTCAAATTATCATTGACTGGTAGCAACGGCGTCGCTAACATGTGTCAAAACGTCGGTACAAGTCGCCAAATAGCTGACATGGCAATTTTTGTCATGTCAGCATTGATGTAGCAAAACGTGGCTGGTAATGTCGTTGATTTAGTGACGTTATGCGACAATATACACAGTCGCTGATGTACCGACGTCGAGTCACTGGACGTCGCTAATAACAAAATAATTTGTGATGTGGCCGCGTCGCAAATATACATCGCTATAGCGACGAATAGCGACAAATTTGTTGTCAACGACCATGGTTTATGCGACAACACCAAAATATCACAAATTACGTCGCTAATTATTTTTAGCGACATTTTTTACCTATTAGCGACGTTTGTTGGCATCGCTAATATGTATTATTTTGGTAGTGATTGCTATAGATTACGAGTTTGTTGTATTATGTGATTTTGTTAGTTCCTTAGTGCATATTACTTAAGGGATGAGTTTCTTTAGGCTTTCGGACTTTGATCATATTTATTTACCAGGAGATAGTAATAAATTTGCCTTCTTCGAATATATATAGGCATATATATATTGCCAATGACCTATAGTTCTACTCGCTAGTGTGGAGGCATTAAAACCTGCATGGGTCAGACAAAGTTCGAATCCCAGTGGGAGCATTTTGGGTTTAATTTATCTTCTTCAGATAAGAAGTGTCGTCTGTGTGACCATATGGAGGAGTCCAGAGATCATCTTTTCTTCTGTTGCGACTATGTTTAGAAGATCTGGAGCCATCATCGCCCCAATTTTGGACTAGCGATCACGCACAATAGGGTATCTTTCGTCGACCCTGAATGAAGTCAAAGCGCAAAAAGAAAAAGGGACGGGAGCGTACAGGCGAATACGCCTTATATTCGGGACAGTGGTCTGACACGTATGGAGGGAACGAAATAGACGTATCTTTGAGGGGTCTTGCGCGCCACCACTAGATATGTTGTACAAAGAAAGATCGAAACATCGAAACTGATATAGTTATTTACTATGAAATGGCTACAAGATATTTAATTGCAAATTAAATAGCCCGCCTTGGAGAAAATAGACCTGTTCTTCTCCTTCCCAAATCTTCCCCTCTTCCGAGAACTGAAACCTTATACAAATGCCAACAACTCGATTACAAAACCACTCACCTGCGAAGGCGAGAGACCGATATCCTCCATGATTCCAGCCTGAGTCGGCGCCGAATACCCAATCTGCAGAACGTATATAATAGCCAAACACAGATCAATACTTTATCATGCATATTCCTGAAATTTTTCTTTTTTCTTTTCATTTGAGCAATTAAAAGACCAATATAATCCAACACTAGCTAGAACATCATTTGTATGTATATACTCACACATGATCCGAAAGCGATGGATCCGCAGACTGCAACAGCGGTACTGAGCAATACCATCCCAATGGACTCATTGCTGCGGGTGGCAGTTCCTGCAGCAGCAAAGCCATCGTCCTTATTGATCAGTGGCTCCTTCTTGCCCCTCTCTATGTCTTCTCTAATGGGCATGGGCATTGCTTGCTATATATATGTGGAAGCCAAGTAGTATATTATGGAGAAGGAGAAAGAAGAGGATTTTGATGATGGAGAATTAAGAGAAGGAAGGAACGGTGCTTTTTTTCTCTTCTTTGGAAGTTGATGGAGTGCATGTATATCCGCAGGAGCGGAGGCAGAGGTGACTCATGCAAAGGCGGATCTGAAGGGGAGGGCAGGTGGAATTTTCTATATTTTTCACTGCATCAAATTAATAGGTTTCCTCCTATTTTCCCTCCGTGACAAACAAACATGCACACCACGTGTTTCCAGAAAGTATCTCAATTATTTTTCATTTGAATAGAATTCATTAATTTAAAATTATTCCAACCCCTTTGTTATGAAAATAAAACGGATTAGATAATATAATGACAAAAGTTTCCTAACTGTGTAGCAAAATGAATACTGGCATCTTACTGGAAAATACAGAAAGACGACAAGAACATACATATGAAAATTTAAGGAATGGGGCATGCAATTTTCTTTCACAAAATCGTTTTATTTTTAAAGGTTGGTTCCTCTGAACATCCCAAACAATTAAAACATAAAACATAGTTCAATGTATTGCGAGAGGAGTACTCTTTGTTATATACAATGCACAAAGGCTATGAAAGCTTACGAAGACAGCAAGTAGATGGCAATGTTGCAAATTCTAAACAAAGACAGTAGATGGAAATGGAGCACCTATGTTGCGGAGTGCTTAAAATAGTAATTCACAAAAAGTTCCCACGAGAGGCCTCTAAAAAATGAACAATATCGCAAGAAAGGACCAAGATCTCAACCACCTCATATTCAATCTTCCGTATAGCATCTACATAGCTATATTCTATACTGTTTATTATTCAATTTTAGCGAAATATTATTTCCTCCATCCACTAATTCTATAATGTGCAACTATAGCCAATCAGCTAATCGTGACAACCATTTTATCAGCCAATATAGCTATGTAGATGCTATCTGGAAGATTGAATACGAGGTGGTTGAGATATTGGTCCTTTCTTGCTATATTGGTTATGAACAAAAAATGTTAGGCAAAAATAGTCACTATACCTTTTTCATTTGGAGCATATATAGAATTGGATTTTCATAACTTCACGTTTGAATATATATATATATATATATATATATATATATATATATATATATATATATAGATTTTCAGGCATCCCATATATTGGAGCATATATAGGATTGGATCTTCATATATTTGATTTCTATGAATTTCATATATGGACACAGTTCCTTTTAACATATCTCTTGTGCTCAATGAAAGTTTTTGAATATGTTCAACATAAGAGAGCAAAAATTGTTGAATAAGTTCAACACAAGAGTTTTGAGAGAGAAATTTCTTCTTCTTCTTTATCTTTGTGGTAGAGAGTTCTTGAGAGCAAGGATATAAGTGTTGAGAGAGATATTGTAACTCATTTTCTTCTTCATAGTATAACTGAATCACCATTGTCCGTAGATGTAGGCATATATGCCAAACAACGTAAATTATTGTCTTCGAGCATCCAGAATCGAGAATCCAATGGTCACTCATGTTGTCATATGCCATAAAAAAAATACCCCATCAGTGTAGGCTTCTGAAGCACAGTTTGCTTCATCACCTTCTCTATCTGTTTTATTCTCTTTTTTTCTTGTATTTCTTCATTGCACGAGGATACTTATTTGCATAATGTCCTTTCCTATTGTAGTTGACACACTTCACCTTCTCAATAGGTGTCTTGGACTTAGATCTTGACCTTCTGCTGGAAGATATTCTATCATTTGTCATCTCCCTTGTCGTCAAATCTTAGGCTTGGTCTCCACTGTTTCTGCTGTTAGAAGTTAACCTCCGCAACTCATTAGAAAATAAGGCACCCATAGCCACTTCTACAAAAAATTGAGTCCTTCCTATATAGTAATGTTTGAATAAGATTCTCATAAGATCCGGACAAAGAAAATAATAGAATTAGCGTCAAACGATCATCATCTTTATGTATTTCAACATCATTCAAATAAAAAATAATTCAATTAAAATTCGAGATATGATCTTGAATTGACGTACCTTTCTCCATCACCAGTCTGTAAAGCAATTGTAATATATCAAGTCGGTTGTTAAGAGTCTTCGTCATATAGATTGATTACAACTTCAGTCATAGGCCATCGGTGGTTGTTTCGTCCTTCACAGAGTAGACGATATCCCTTTCCAAACACAGGAAAATAGCTACACATATTTTGAGATCCACGTCGTTCTAATCATCATCAGTCATGTTAGCAGGCTTCTTGGACTTTCTCCATAAAGCCTTGTGAAACTTTTGAGATATGAGAACGTCATTCATTTGACTTTTCCAAAAGCCAAAATTAATCTTCACATTGAACTTTTCAATTCCGTACTTCCTAACCTTGCTTGACGTAGCCATCTCAAAAATCTATCCAATTAACTTTCTCTGAGAATTTTGCTGGATACCTTGTTAGAATCCCAAAGATCTTATATTAATTTGTTGGGGCACATCGAAAATAAATCCTAGAAATCAGAGAACACCTCAGAAAAAATTTATAACCGCAAAGACAAGAATTTCTGTGGTTAGGCCAAGATACCTACACCCACGGACGAGGGTGGTTTAGTTCCACTATGAATAAGAAAATGAATTACAATATATCTCTCAACACTTCTATCTTTGCTCTCAAGAACTCTCTACCAAAAAGATAAAGAAGAAGAAGAAGAAGAAACCTCTCTTAAAACTCTTGTGTTGAACTTATTCAACATTTTTTTGCTCTCTTATGTTAAAATTATTCAACAACTTTGTCACGCCCCAGTCCCAAAATACCGAGGGACTAGACACGTGTCAATGGCCAGCAGCACACTCCAATGGGCAAACCTAATTTAATGGACCCATTAAAGTGTACTTAAGCTGTAAAACAATAATAAGGGTCTATGAATCATGTCACATTTCTAATTCTAATCTCATCCACAGAAGATAAACATAATCAATATTAGAATAATTAAGATGAAATAATAATCAACAAGTCTCAATAAATATCTCGGAGAACAACCCGATAATGAGTTTAGTACATTAATCCACGAGACATGAAATAGAGTATCAAGAACAGAAATGACTGAGTATATAAAGCAAATACTCAGGAGAAATCCTCTGGCATCACCTCGTCCTCTAGTGTTGGTACTGCTCCAATGTCTGCTCCTGTCCTGTATACCTCGGAATAGATCTCCTCTGCTAAACCTGGAGACATAATCCGAATTCCAGGTCCTCAGGGGACATAGCAAGGTACAAGAATAACTCAAGCCAAATAAATATAGTATATAAAAATGTATCAATAGGGCAAACTATGTAACCAGCTAAGTGATATGCAAAATGAGAGCATCACTAGAACTCAGGCTGAGACTACTACAAGCTCTGTGTCGGGGAGCCAGTAGCAGTTATACTATATAGTTGTACTATGTAGTGGGCCTAGCACTGTAGTGGCTACGGCACCGTAATAAATATATATATATAATAATCCTGTAGACTGTGTGTCTCTCTCCCATCCAATATAATCACACGTCTCATATCCAAGTTGTCTCATATCCATAACACGCAAGATCATAACCTCTAACTAATGCAGCGAGTCATAATGATAGCTATGCATATGTAATATCTATGTCACGAATCCTGTAATCCTATACAGAATCACCATAAATATATCAAGAAAGATTATGTCTCATGAACAGTGTCAAGTGTCCTATGGTATGACGTACTTGATAAAGCAAGCACAAAAATGTATAGTTTCGTGATATCAATTCTCTAGGTGACGTTATACGACTTCGCGTGCGACATCGACACCCAAATATTATTCGGACGCTAAGCAATGTCACATGGTCCTAGGTTGAACAGATATACCATATAAATAAATCAAAAGAATAATATAAAGCAAGTACTGTAAGATTGGCAATGTACACTTGCTTGGGGTTTGGTTTCCAACTGTTAATCCGATATCCGAGGGATCTTCAAGTACTCCTCCGGTTGCTGAAATAATCAATACCATCATGCTCATAAGATATGAAATAGCTAGGATTGCCTATCCATAAGTCCAATTTGAACACAGGGGCAAACTTGACAGTTTTTAGTCAAAGCGGAGTCCACATGTGGCCCACTTCGCACCAAAAAATATGTCAGAGATAAAGTTCTCCAAATTCGTCAAACTTAGTGTCTACAATTCCAGAATGACGATACGAATCCAACAGAATATCCAGAACTAGATTTCGATTAGTGGCTCACAAAATCGTCAAGTGGAGCCGTAGGGGTCCACGATACGGGGCTTCGTCAACGTTCTCATAATCGAACCAAACTTGGGTCACAGGACCAACGTATTACTACTAGTCCGATGGTGCAAGTTTCGTTATGAAACGACGAGCACACACAAAGTTACAACGAGTTTCAGAATAGGGCCGATACGGGACAATTTCGACGGATACGCGTTGATTCCGGTATGTACGCACATCTAAATCAACTTCCGTAAAATTCCACACGTCCGTATTAATGGTGCGCATCTTTCGATGAAATTCGCACACGACCAAGTTATCTCGTTTAGCGGGGCACATCCAGTTCAAGAAAATTTGGGTTTTAAATAACCAAGCTTTTGGTCAACTTCACCTGAGAATAAAATATAATCTACAGCACATAAAACTAAACTAATTACAGGGTTTAAAACTCGATTATATTATCTAATTAACTGTTCAAGTGAATTTCAGAATTATTTAACAGGTTGGTCGTAAAACAGTCGTGAACTTGTGAGTTTGGGCCAGTTTTTGATTTACAGAAAATTAGGTTAATTTTTCTGTTTTTGCGTCGCAGTTTACGATCGACACAGCACACGATTTGTCAGTCTAAGGGCACGAGGTTCAAGAGGGTTACACAGTGAATGTGTCGTAATAGACCATTCAGAAAATGATGCAACAAGGAGAGAGAAATGCTCATCAGAACAGGACGTCGGAAATATCTGAAATCCGCTACGCGTGGTGGCACGGCGGTGCTCGACCGGTTGGCGGTGGCGCTGCGGCTGCTGTGCTCGGTGCTGGCGGCGGCGTAGGTCGTCGACGGGTCACCGGAGGCATCGTAAAAAGCTCGTCGACCGGAGGAGGCATCGTCGGAGGCTCACGGAGAGATATCGGTCACTACTAGAAAAAGTCAAATTAGCGACGCCCAAAAACTTCACTAAATGACAAAAAAATATCGCTAATCACGTTTAGCGACGTAATTAGCGACATTTTATAGAAGTCGATAATCATCACGTCGCTGAAAGGAAAAACATCACTAAACGTCGCTATACCGACATTTTTTAGCGACTTAGGCGTATCGCTAAATTAGCGACGTAGAGTCACTAATTAGCGACGTAATAAAACGTCGCTAAACGTCGCTAATTAGCGACTTATATAGCGACGTGACAGCGACGTCTTTAATGACCTGGCAGTACTGCCATGTCAGCAATTTGCGACGTACAGCAACGTATTTATCGATGTTTAGCGACGTTATTAGCGACGGCTATTAACGTCGCTAATTAGCGACTTATTTAGCGACGTAGAAAAACGTCGCTAAACGTTGCTAAATACGTCGCTAATTTTATAAAAAAAATACTGAATTGTTCCAAACTATTATTCCTGTAATTTATAAATTTCTAATTAAAAATAGACCCGGAGAAACCATCCGTTGAATTCTCTGGGTTCGCCGACCCCTTCGGTGGAACACTTAACACCGGTATATTAACATCATTTAATATGAATAAAAGTATCACAGTCATACAATTAATACACACAAATATTATAGACAGACCTGGAGCAACCATCCATTGAATTTTTTGCGTACGAAATAACACAAAAAATATATAAAATATCACAGTCACACAATACACACAAAATAAAAGTATCACAGTCACAAAAAATATATAATATATAAGTATCACAGTCACAAAATGGGCATAATATATAAGTATCACAATCACACAATAACCATAATAAAAGTATATGAAACATTACAGTATCAATCTCGAGGATATCCAATACGCTGGGGCACATACCAGTCCCTCAGATACTATGCATAAACAACGTCTATGTGATCAATCTCCGCTATGGGTGCTGGGTGACTGGAACTCTCCGTCTGAGATACAGCCGCTATAGGTGCTGGGTGACTGGAACTCCCCGTCTGAGATATAGCAGGTGGTATCTCTTCCTCCTTAATAGTAGGAGGCATCACTTTCTCCTTAACAGTAGGAGGTGTCGCTCTCTTGGGTGCCATCTGGTAAGATAGATGAAAACAAAGAATATAATTGATAACAGATATTACTTAAGACATACCCTTAATAATGCAGAATGGAAGAATTAGATGACTCATAAAGAATTACCTGTTTGTTGTAGTATAATAATGATAGTAATAATAAAACTACTTGGAAGAATTAGATGACTCACTTCCTCTATTGGTAGCGTTGATGATGGAGATAATAATATGAATGATGATGATTATTAGGGTTTTGTCAAGTCTTCTATTTTATTAGCCTATGGTAGTTTCTTGTGAGTTTGATGATGGTTAACTCTTAGTTTTATCTTTAGGATTTTATGTTCTCAAATTGAAAAAAAAATTAGTGGTGTTATGAATTGATTATATATGACTTTCTTTATTTAAACTATATATTATTCAAAAAATTCAAAAATGTGTACCTCACTTCGTTGAAGCGCACACCTCTATGAGAATCTTGCACCTAGGCTCCAGAGTAACCTAGTGCCTCGAGTGCACCTCACCCATTTTAAAACATAGGTTGTGAACACAAACATTTACTGGTAGTTCCTCACTTCAATCAATAGTCTCCTTCATTGTAATCCTTTGTGGTAATGAAGTGTAAAATGTGCTGCTATTTAATCCCTACTTGGCATTACGACTAAGTTTTCAGTATACTTGGAACTTATATATTTAGCAACTTGCTTCAGTCAAGACTCAAAAGCTGGCCTCTTCTTTTATACTTGCCTAAAGCAATATAAAGTCATCTCACCTTGAAGTCGCATGTCATATCTGATAACAACATATAATGAATATAGAGAAACACAAATATATAGTATATTCTACAGTCGAAATGTGATGCATATCTCAAAGCATTCTACAGTCAAAATATAATACATATATTCGTTAAAATAGTACATCTACTTCGGCAATTTTCCAACCTTGATCTATATTCTACAGTCAAAATATAGTTACATTCTACAGGCAATATATTTTATTTTCAATCATCTTCAGAAAATTTATCTTGTTCGCCTTCCTCGTCCTCCTCTTCCTCTTCCTCCTTCTCGTCTTCACTTTCATCTACTTCGTCTTCCTCTTCGGATAATTCTACATCTTCTATATTATTACTCGTGTAATGAGTAACTTCCGTTGAGTCCACATCTACAATATTTATTACAAGAGGTAGATCTTCCTCCTGATAAGCTATTTCGTCAATATCAAAGGTATTCTAGCTTTAGTCTTGCATACTGTCCACCAATCCGACCTCGCTGTTCCCCATCTAGGATAAGTTGTGAAGTATACGAGCTGAGCCTGACTTGATAGGACAAATGGTTCATAGCCTTGATATCTATGCTTGTAGTTTATATCCACAAGGCCATGCTTGTCAATTTTTCAACCTTGATCTTGAATCAGATCGAACCATTCACACCTGAATAGTACGATATTAGCAGGTTCTATACCATAATTATATGTCAACTCCATAATCTCTCGTAAGATACCAAAAAAATTATTGCCTGGATTGACATCTTTGTAGTTCGAAGATTTGATACACAAATAACTGTTTTTCGGGGAATCAAGATCCAGAAAGCTGTCTCTGATAGGAGCATTTGTTGACTTGAACCTGAACCCATTCACACAGAAACTTGGCCATATTTTTATGGCAGTAATTGGTCCCTTGGCTAGAGTTCTAATAGATTCAGTCTCGGGTGTTATTAGACGATCGACCTAAATACCAAAGTAGCGATAGTAAGTTATTTGTTTTGTAAGTGCAGAAATAAAAAGTAATTACCAAGCATCTTACATATGCGCTCAACCAAGAAGTAAAATGGCGTCTCATATCTTGTTTTACTTCTTTGTCTGTTATGTAGAGTCTAACCGACCTTAACTCATCATTATATGTGCTAAAAAACAATGAAGCAACTGTTGATTAGTAGCATAATAGTATCTTATACTATTACATTGAGATGATGTAAACATGGACGTATTAATTACTTACCCCTCTAGCTTCTCCACTTCATCTTCGTCGCAATTGAGTAATATATACAATTGAGCAGCCCTTAGCTCATCGTCATTCAAATATCTCTTCTTTATTTTCCCGAAGGCTTTTCGGACGCATTGAATACTTTGAGTATTGCATCATTAGATTTCTGATATGCGTCGTCGTTTCTCGGAGCTTTCATCCTATTAGTAGCAATATGCGGTTTGAAATACGTCGAGCAAAAGTTTGTAATATCCTCAAGAACATAAGCTTCACAAATAGAGCCCTCAACCCGTGCCTTATTTTTTACCTTTCGCTTTAGGTGATTCAGATGCCGCTCGAAGGGGTACATCCACCAATAACTGACAGGACCACTAACACGTGCCTCATAGGAAAGATGAATTGACAAATGCTTCATAGAGTCGAAGAATCCAGGAGGAAATACCTTCTCGAGCTTAAATAGTGTTGCCACAATGTCCTTCTTTTGCTTTTCTAGACGATCGACGAGCAACTTAGTACAACAAAGATATCTGAAGAATATGCTCAGCTCTATCAATGGGTCCCAAACGACCTGCGGTAAGAATTCTCGAAATACAATCGGAATTAACCTCTCCATGAATACGTGACAATCGTGGCTCTTCATACCCGCCAGTTTGTTCTCCTTGAGGTCGACGCATCTTCTCAAGTTCGATACGTACCCGTCTGGAAACTTTAGACCCTAAATCCACCTACAAAGTCTACCTTTATCCTCTTTCTCCAGTGAGAAAACTGACTTAGGTTGCTTTAACTTTCTATTTCCCTCCTCTATCAAATACAATGTAGGACGTCTACATATTTCTTCTAAGTCCAACCTGGCCTTCGGATTATCTTTCGTCTTCCCCTTTACCTCTATTACAGTATTAATTATGTTATCAAACACATTCTTCTCGATATACATGACATCAAGGTTATGTCTGATAAGATTGGTGCTCCAATATGGCAGATCCCATAATATACTCCTCTTCTTCCAGTTATGGGTGCGACCAAATCCATCACACTTGTACCCCTTAGCAGGCTCTTCGATAGCACTTGGTAAATCTTTTACCTCTTTCCATATCGTGTATCCGGGCCACCTTGGCGGTGGATTGGTCTTCTCCACAACTCCCGCATGAAAAGTATTTCGGTTCCTCCGGTACGGATGATCCTTCGGCAAAAATTGTCGATGACAATCGAAGAAGCATGGTTTGCCTTCGTATTTCAAACAGAAAGTCTGAGTACGGTCCATGCAATACGGATATGAGAGACAACCATGGGTGCTCCATCCCGATAATATTTCATAGGCCGAAAAGTTGTTGATGGTCCACATAAGTGCTGCACTCATCTGAAAATTCTGCTTTCTAGAAATATCGTACGTGTTGGCACCTACTTCCCACAGCTGATTCAACTCATCTATCAAAGGCTGTAAATACACATCGATGTTCCTCTTCGGATTGTTCGAACCCGGGATAATAACGGTTAGGAACATATACGGAGTCTTCATGCACATCCAAGGCGATAGATTGTACGGAGTAACGATCACAGGCCAACACGAATACTGGGAGCCCGAAAGTCTGAATGGGGTAAAACCGTCAGAGGAGAGCCCCAATATGACATTATGCGCTTCCTCGGCAAAATGTGGATACTTTCGATCAAAGTGCTTTCATGCTTCTCCATCGGATGGATGATCCAATACTCCTTCGATCTGTTTTCGCCTGTGCCAACTCATATTTTTTGCAGTCTCCTTAACCATAAACAATCGCTGCAACCGTGGCGTCAAAGGCAAGTAGTGCATCGAATCGGTAGGCTTCCTTGCAACGATAGACTTTTCTCTAACAGTGGCCTTGTAGCGATCAGCACCACAGAATCTGCACGCATCTTCATCCTTGTCGTCTTTGTAGTACAACATGCACCCGTTGCGACGTGCATCAATTTTCTCGTATCCCATCTAAAGCGATCTCACCATCCTCTTAGATCGATAGAAGTCTTTAGGCAACTTTGCACCATCGGGCAAGATCTCTATAATCAAATCAATCAGTCGATTATAGCATTCTTGCGACATGTTAAAATCGGACTTGTTGCTCAATAATCTTGTAACCACCTCCAACGGTGAATGATCCTCACAACCAGGATATAGTGGAGTCCTTGCATTCTCTAGCAACTCCATAAACTTTGCAGCATCGGCTTTCGGTGCCTCCTCAGCTGCATCATAATTGTCCGGATTGAAACTAGGTCCCGCCGTATCATAATTGTTGGATTAAAACTATGCCCCGCCGCATCATAAATTATGTTCACCAACCCGTCGTCGTAAGAATCGTGGTCGTGGACATCCATATTCGGCTCCACATAGGGCTCCGACTCCGATGCTAGAGATACAAGTTCTCCGTGCGCGGTCTACTGATAGTAATTCGGCGTGAAGCCCTTCGAGTACAAATGATATGTAACTTCCACTTCTGGATGATATTTTCTGTTGTGATATCTCACACACGAACACTTAATTTTGGTACCGTTCATGTAGTGAGGGAACGCCTTGGCGAACTGCAGAAACTGCTGTACACCCTCAATAAATTCATCCCGCACACTGCACATGTCATTAGGATGACGGTTGTACATCCACGAACGATGACGCATATAGTAATTCATATCTATTTCTAGATACTTCTGCAAAAATGATAGTATGTATCATATAAATCATTACATACAGTGGTTTATCACCTAACTTCATAACTTAACCGTACTATAAAAATCATAACTGATATATTACATACTTTCATTTATCAAAGTCTAAAATAAGCAATATTCAAAACAACTAACCATTTAAACTAACACATACACCTATCAACTAACAGTCATCAAGTATTAACTTACCTACAAACTGAGAACAATACCCAACTAACATGTAACACTAACCACCCTTTAACATATAACTTAATATTTACTAACAATTGACACTACATCATGGCCTCTAATTCGAATACCAAACTAAAAGTCATATCTAATTATCATACTCCTACAACTAACTGACACTAACCTTCACCATATACTAACCATCATCAATCATCTAACTAACTAACCTGGTTGAATATCAGTGCACAATCCTCACTGAGTTTAGTCCACACCGTCCAGTGGACCAAACTTTCTAACCTAATCAATTTCTTACCTTAACCCAAATTTGTGGCAAACCCGATCCCCCAATATTACTTAATTGTATTTGCCTACTACTGTGCAGGCCCGAAGACTGCCAAGAGCAGATGTGCACACCAGGCACATCACCTACTGATCGACAATACCCCCAATAGCAGTAAGTATGCGGTTGTTGCAACATCCACTATTATATACTTATCATGAATGCTCTTATCTCCTGTCTACCCCCACAGTAGTTGGCACTACTGTTGTAGCTCTTCTCAATCTTAGTTAATATAAATAGCTGAGAGTGTAGCGAGAATGGGCATGAAATGGAATATAATAGTTAGTGCTTACGATTTAGTTGTAACTAACTTTTTCTCCAAAAATTCAAATTGAATAAAGTTCATCTTCTTCTTCCTAAAATCTCTTCTCAACCCTAGTTCTTTCCACTCAAATTCTCCAAAAACATGTCTAATTCTTTTAGATCTCCACCACTGCAAGGAGTACTTGATAAGAGGAAAGATAGTAAGAAGATAAAAACTATGTCTTTATTGAAACACAAATATAACCCTTTTATAGGCAAAAAAAAAACAGGTAGCATGCAAACCACTAAAACTAAACCACAAAACCAAGACAAAAATCCAACAGAACTGACATACTAAACTCACTAAGCAATTCCTAAAATATTGGAGCTATATCTACTACATGCTCCATTATTCCTAATGACTAGGACAAATAAAAGAACATTTCTTTAATACCCTCCCTTAAACTGATATTTGTATAAAACAGTTTAAAGATAAACTCTGTTAACCCTTGAACAACATCATTGGAAGAGCATACTCCAAGCATTCTTCTAAGCTTCACAAGTGCAGCTTGCTTGAGAGGTTTAGTCATTATATCAGCCACTTGATTCTCACTTTTTCAGAATACCAAAATCAATTATATCAGCATTGCAAAGATTACGCAAAAAATGGTATCTAACATAAATATAGCTGCTCCTAACCCTAACCCCAGGTCAAAAAACTTAACCCTAACCCTAACCCTAGGTCCTGATCAGTGTCTGTGTCAGTGTGTATGTGTGTGTGTCGTGTCTGTGTTTGTGTCAGTGTCTGTGTGTGTGTCGGGGGTGTCTGTCAGTGTCAGTGTCTGTGTGTGTGTGTCGTGTCTGTCAAGTATGTGTGTTGTGTCAGTGTCACATGTGTGTCCTGTGAGAGAGAGAGAGAGAGAGAGAAAGAGAGAGAGAGAGAGAGAGAGAGAGAGTTAGGGTTTACCTAGAGATCAAGGAGGAGGAGGGGGATGCCGGAGTAGCCGCCGCCATGGAGAGCCGGTCGCCGGAGAGGGGGGTGGGGGAAATCGAAAGTTTTTTAAAACTTTCTAAAATTTTGACAGATGGGGAAAAGAAAACTGAGCCATAATTAACCAAAATTTAGCGACGTTTAGCGACGTCAAATAAAAATATCGCTAAAATAAACTTTAGTGACATCATAGACGTCACTAAACACGTTGCTAAATATTTTTAATATATACGTCGCTAAATACGTCGCTAAACGTCGCTAACAAATTAGCGACATTTAGCGACCTTAATTGAACTTATAGCGACTCAACATTTTAAAATCTTAATAAAAGTCGCTAAACGTCGCTAAATGTCGCCATTTAGCGACGTCTAGCGACATTTTTACATGGAGTCGCTAATTTATCTTTCATTAGCGACATTTTCTTTGACGTCGCTAAAATGTGTCGCTAATCCCACTTTTTCTAGTAGTGGGTGGTGAAGGGTTTGGGGACAGCGGGGTGGCCGGAGTTGCTGAGTGCCGGAGTCGGGTAGTGGCGAAGGTCGGGTGGCCGGAGAGGCTCGGGGAAGTGGAGGTGGTGGTTGACGTTGGCGGTGTTGTCCGAGATCGCGGCGGGGGAGAAGCAGCGGAGGAGTGGTGGTGGCAGCGGTGGGGGATTCGGCTCAAGGGGGTTTTATAGGTGAAGGTGGCCGACAGTTGGGGGAGGGGCACCGTCGGCCGGTGGGGAGACAGGGAGTCAGCGGCGGTGGTTACGGAAGGCGCCGGGGCAGTAGGGAGGCGATGAGACGAGGTGGCTGCGGCATGAACGGACGTAAGTCGGGGGAAACAGTCGGGGGTCGGGTTAATTACTGTAGCAGTTACTGTAATCGGGTCGGGTAGTGGGTCGGGTAGTAGGTCGGGTCAGGTTTTGGGTACGGATCCGAATACGACCCGATAGGAGTTTGGGTTGGTTTATATTCGGTTCAGTTGGTTTAAACCAGTTTGGTTCGGTTCGGTTCAGGTTGGTTTATATTGGTTTATTTAAAAACATTCTTTTAGGTATTTAAAAATAATTTTTTGGTCCAATAAATTTAGAAAAATTACACTATGTCTAATTCTTTATTTTACACTCAAAAATATTATTTTTATAATATTTTAATATTTAATAAAATTACAATATTATTTAATTCCAGAAAAACATTTATAATAACTATTTAAAAATTACAAAAAAATTAATAAAATTTATATTTTAATTTCTGAAAAATTCGGGTGTTTACAAACTTTCATTGAACACAATTAAGATATATCAAAAGGAACCTATAGGCCATTTTATAGTATGTCATGTGTCCATATATGGACATTCAATATATCCAATATATAGAAAGCCACTATATGAAAATCCAATCAAATATATGCTTCAATATATGAAAATTCAATCCTATATATGCTCCAAATAAAAAATGATCATGGGCCTAACATTTTTCTTCATATGTGTCCAAACAAGGAGTGGTTATATTTCTACAAGGCGATATATGGTGGGTCTATGCTGATAGACAACAACAACGCATGTCGAGCTATTGGAATTAGGTCTACCAAGGTGAAGATGCATGATAGAATTATGCGAACTTTGGCCGATGTCAGATATGTTCTCGACCTGTAAAAAAAATCTTATTTCTCTTGGTATGCTTGACTCGAATGGTAATAAGTTCATTACCGATGATGGGGTCTTGCAGGTTATTCGTAGTTCTTTGGTGACAATGAAAGTCACCGATAGGGTAACCTTTATATCTTATTGGGAAGCACTGGGACTGAGACTTTAACAGTCAGTACATTTGATTTGTCTGATAGCACGCGTCTTTGGCATATGCGGCTTGGGCATATGAGTGAGAAGGGCATGTCCTTACTGAGCAAGCAAGAGTTACTGAAGAACTTGAAGAAGACAAGTATGAATTTCAATACAAACAAGCAGAAGACATGAGCTATTCTCGACTATATGCATACAGATATATGGGGACCTAGCAAGATTCCTTCCAAGAAGGGAGCAAGGTACTATGATACTTTTATTGATGATTATACACATTATGTTTGGCTATATTTGATCATTAAAACCAAAGATCAAGTGTTCGAAAAGTTCAAGCAGTAGAAAACGATGTTGGAGAAAAGAACGGGCAGAAAAGTAAAGACATTGAGGTCTGACAATGATATAGAATACACCTATGGACCTTTTTAAAGATTTTTGTGCGCAAGAAAGCATCATGCAAGATTGGACTATTAGAAACATGTCGCAGCAGAATAAGTTAGCAAAGAGGATGAACCGAACCTTTCTTGAGAAAGCAAGATGTATGCTCTCCAATGTCGGTTTAGGTAAGGAATGGTGGACGGATGTTGTACACTTGGCACGGTACTTTGTTAATAGATCACCAAGTCTGGTTATAGACTGTAAGACTCCATATGAGTAGATGACCAACAAACCAATAGGTTACAGCACTTTGCGCATGTTTAGATACAAAACTTACTTTCATGTCATTGAGGGTAAGTTGGATCCGAGAGCTAAGAAAGCCATTTTTTGGAATATTCAAAAGGAGTGAAAGGATAACGTTTGTAATATCTAGAGGATATAAAGATCTTTATCAACAGCAATGTCACATTCGATGAGTCTTCAGTGTTGGCTTCAAAGAATAAGAGACCCCGATTAGGATAGTGGTAAATCTTGCAAATCTCAAACTATTGAGATTGAGTCATCTGAGGATGCATCAGATGAGATGGAGGTTTTTGAAGATGTTCATCAAGACATACAATAACAACATCCAGAGGAAGAGCGGCACGACAGCAAAATTTCTTGGCCACCACTAGGCCAGGGAGGCTGGTTAACCTAGTGCACAGGTATGGATTTGATGAACCGGTCAAGCTCTATGGACAGTTGAATATGGTGGCATACGTACTATCAGTAGAGGATGATAAGCCTATCACCTTCAGATAGGCTATCAAAGATATTAGCAGTGAGAGCTAGATAGTAACTATATAGGAAGAGATTGAGTCTCTCTACAAGCAGTTTACATGAGATTTGGTTCTAATACATAAGGGCAAGTGAGCTATAGGCTACAAGTAGGAGTACAAGAAGAAGAAAGCTTCTCCAGAGTCAGGTGGAACTAAGTTCCAATATTGTTTGGACTTACTTAGTCCAAATTCTTTTTATTGCTTGAGAGCTTCTGCGCGAGATTGACGAGTGTCTGATTTGGTGAAGCTATTCAGTGGAAAAGTAAGTCGGCTTAATTTTGTGGCAAAACCTTGCCAATATGGAGATATGAAGAAAATGTCAGACAAAAATAGGCACATAGCTATTTTTTGTTTGGAGCATATATAGGATTAGATTTTCATATATTAGCTAGCTTTCCATATATTGGATATCCATATATGGACACATGACATGCTATATAAAAGGGTCTAATGGTTCCTTTTGATATATTCCAATTGTGCTCAATGAAAGTTGTTGAATAAGTTTAACATAAGATAACAAAATTTGTTGAATAAGTTCAACACAAGAGTTTTGAGAGAGATTTGTTTTCTTCTCTTTATCTTTGTGGTAGAGAGTTCTTGAGAGCAAGGAAAGAAATATTGAGAGAGATATTATAATTTCTTTTCTTCTTCATAATGGAATTGAAATGCCTTCATCTATGGATGTAGGTATCTTGGCTGAACCTCATAAATTCTTGTCTTCGCGGTTATGATTTTTTTAGGTGTTCTCTAATTTCTTGGATTTATTTTCATTATTCCCCAATATGTTATATTGGTACATAATTTATTATTATAAGCCTCTCATCTGAACTATTTTATGAATTATTATTGTAAGCACTCTACAAACATAGGTGCTCCATTGCCATGCATCTATTGTCTTTGTTTAGAATGTGCATCATTGCCATCTATTGTCGTCATAATCTTGCCTACCCTTGGTGTATTGTATAACAAAGAGTACTATAGCAATATTGCTTATGTTGGCCATATACATTGAACTATATATGCTTCTTGCTTTTATTGATTGGGATGATCAAGAAATCAAACTTTTAAAAAATAATTTCATGAAAGTAAATGCATTCCCCATTGCCTTTTAAGTTTTATTTAAAATTGGTAACATTATATATATATATATATATATATATATATATATATATATATATATCGGCAAAATTCTCTTGAGAGCGCCTGGGCGAATCTTGAGTCACCCAACAAGCTGGTTCTCCCGAAGCGGCCAAGGGCGTCGGCGGAGGGGTCCCAGCTCTCGTCGACAACCAGGCGACTACCATTCGTCGACGACCAGGTGATAAGGCAACTGCAGTTGCGGCTAGGGCCGATGGAGGTGAGGTCCCACCTGACTCTGTAGGGGACCTAGGGCTCCCCGCTCGGGTATGGGACCCTGGCGTAGCTATGGTCAGCAGAGGCGAGGTCCCACCTGACGCTGGCCAGCAGGCGACCGCCACCACAAGTGGCTGCACCACTATAAGCCACTGGGGCGGGGTAGAACAGCGGCAAGGAGCGAATTGATTGGTGGAAGCAACTCCTGTATGCAGAATTGAGCCCAGACAGGTGGTGACTGGCGATAGATTCCTCGGGTAAGCTATAATATTTCTCTTGATGATCCTAAGAAGTTGAGAGTTCAAGTTGGTAGGGTTTCCAACCGTATAATACCATTACTATTTCTCGATGAAAGGACAAGGGATATGCAGTAAACTCTATAGTAAAAACCAATCCCTGGATACACGACCAGTTAGAAAATAACATGGAAAGTCAGCGATACAAAGCAAATCTTGGATTAAAATTTGCACACCTAATGCGGTGCAATACAGTACTGAACTATAGTACGTGGAACCGTAGACACAT